>APFE030151003.1:162090-202159 GCA_000404065.3 Pinus taeda | reverse complement strand
ATCGCTGCGACGGGAGCTCTAGCGTCTCTGACCTAGCCTGCGCCTGCACCTGCTCTCTAGGCTCTGCCTGGCAGGGTCGCTGCCGCCCTTCCCGATCCCTTTGACCTGCTTCATCCATTGGCTCTGCCTCCTTTGGGTTCCTGCCTGCCCCGCGCCGATTGCTGGCGTTGGAGCCTTGATCGTGCCTCTGCCTTATTTGGCCCCTGTCGTTCTCATCGTCTTGCGCGGACCCCTCTGCGGGGTTATGGCCGCTTGACGGTTTGTCCCCTCTGTCATTCTCAGCGGGCCTGCAATGGCAGGTTCCGCCTCACCTCCTCCAGCCTCTAAGACCCCAGAGGAAATCTTTGCCTCTCTTTTGTCGGAGCCTTCTGATGCCAGACCCCGTCCCTCATTATCGAAGTTCATTAAAAAGTTGGATGAGATCCCTGAGGTTATCCTCCCCCCATCCCTTCCAAGGAAATCGAAAATAGCTTTATCAGAAAGATGACTTGTAGGACAGTTCACTGGACTCTGGCCATCTCCTCGTACTGTTCAAAAATGGGTGGAGCGCAACTGGAGCACAATGATCCAGGGAAAGATCGCCATCAGATTCTGTGGGAGAGGATACTACACCTTCCGGTTCGAGTCGAAAGAAGATAAGAACCTCATCTTCCGCAATGGTCCCTACTTCATCGACACAAGAGGGCTCTATTTGAACAGATGGACCCCGGATTTCGATCCGGAAATGGACATACCAAGCGCCGTTCCTGTTTGGGTGCGCCTCCCCCATTTGCCCCTGCACTGCTGGGGGGATGAATCCGTCAAAGCAATCGGCAACGCAGTTGGAAAATACATAGATAGATCGGAACCAAGGGAGAACATGCATGCATGCGCAAGGATCTGCGTTGAAGTCGATCTAGGGAAAGGACTGCCAGAAGCAATTAAATTAAAGGTGGACCAATGGATGCATATTCAGCAGCTGGATTACGAACAGTTACCCTTCAAATGCAAGGTATGTCACGAGTATGGTCATTTTTCCAATAGATGTAGCAAGCTAAAAGTAAATGAAGTAGAACATAACGAGGAAAATGCTGGGGGCTCATGGGAACAAGTTAAAAGGAAAAAGTACTCCACTAACCCGGGCACTAGCTTCACAGCACCTCTGGCAACAAATCTTCCCCCTCCTCCTCCCCCTCCATCTTCAGCCTTCCCCTCCTCCTCCAACCCCTTTGAATCCTTAGCAGCAGAAGTTCCGTCTTCCCCTCCTCAATCCCCTCGCCCAGCCTCTCCTTGCTCCAATCCTCCTCCCTCTCCCCCTCCTACCATCGAAAGAATCCTCACCAGAAACAAGGCAAAGGAAGCCAACCAGCCAACATACCCACCGAGAAAAGTTGGCAGGAAATCGAACAAAGAATTGAGAGATGAAACAGCTGCTAAGGAGATGGCAACCGGTACTTAGCAACCCATGGATTCATTTTTAGACAAGCTAAAAGGGAATGGAGAAAAGGGCAAGGAGAAGTCAGGATCCCACCCCACAACTGGTAAATAATGAATTTGGTCTCTTGGAACTGTAGGGGGATGGGCTCTTCCTTAAAGGTGAAAGCAATCAAGGATCTTATGAACCAGGAACAGCCAGACATTCTCCTAATCCAGGAGACCAAAACTACCGAGAAGGATTTTACTCTCCAAATACAAAGATTCAAAAATTACACAAGCACATCAAAAGGCTCAAATAGGGCCTCAGGGGGAATAGGAACATTATGGAACAAAAAAAAGTGGGAAATCATCAACTCACAGCTATGCAACTGGTGGATCAAAACAGATTTAAAGAACAAGAGCACACAAGAGGTTTATTTCATCTATAATATATATGCACCTAATCATTACAGAGACAAAATCAGCTGTTGGAACACTTTAGAAGCGGATCTCTCCTCCATCCACAGCAGCCTGATAATTCTTGGGGGAGATATGAATTTAATTAGGCAGGTGGAAGAAAAATACGGTGGGAATTTCCACGCAGACCCATCGAGAGACAAGCTAGAAACTATCATCCAGCTCTTCAATCTGATCGACACCCCTCTGTCGAATGGCAAATACACATGGACCAATAAGAGAGCAGGATCACACAATATAAAAGAGAGGCTGGACAGGTTCCTAATTCAGGAAGGGATAGTCGGCAACTTTCAAGCAATCAGAAGTCATATAATCCACGACACAGCATCGGATCATAAGGCGGTGGTCCTCACCTTGGATAAAGGAACAAACTTAGGCCCCCTTCCCTTCAAATATAACAAGTCCTGGGACATCCATGAAGACTTTCACTCTCTTGTGCAAAATCAGTGGGCAAATGAAGTATCAGGCTCACCACATTTTGTATGGGAAGCAAAGCTAAAACAACTGTGGACAGTTATAAAACAGTGGGCGAGGGACAAGGCAATCTCTGAAAGGAAAAAGAAAAACGACCTGCTAGAGGAGATGGAGAGCTAGCATAAAGAAAAAGAACAAACTCAATACTCAGCAGAGGATCTAGAGAAGGAAAAAAACTTGTACAAGGAGTTATACCAGCAAAATCGTGTGGAGGAAGAGAAACAAAGAATGAAATATCGCTACTTATGGTTGAAAGCAGGGGATAAAAACACTTCCTTCTTTCACAATAATGTCAAGACCAGAAGAGCCAGAAATCAAATAGACAAAATCGAAGTGGAAGGGAGAGAACTGAAGGAACAAGAAGAAATAAAAAATGCAGCCTTTAATCATTTCAAGGCTCTCCTCATGGCAAATCCCCAACAAAATGATAGCGATGCATTTCTTAGTGTAATAGAGAGCAAAATAAATGAAGAACATAACAACAAGCTGGAGCAAGATCCCACAGAAGAAGAAGTCAGAGAAGCCACCTTCAGCATGCAGCAAGACAAGGCTCCGGGGCCGGATGGCTTTACTGTCACGTTCTACAGACAGCATTGGGAAACTATAAAGAAGGACTTTGTGAGAATGGTAAAAAACGCCTTTAGAAAGCATAAGCTGGGGGACAACACAAAGTCCTCTCACACTGCTTTGATTCCCAAGGAAGCAAATCCCAAATCATTCGATAGATTCCGTCCCATTTCACTCTGCAATGTCTCATACAAGATCATAACAAAAATAATTGCCAACAGGCTCAAGAAACTCCTTCCTATCATAATTTCTGAGAACCAGGGCGGTTTTGTCCCAAAGCGGCAGATCATAGACAATGTTATACTAATTCAGGAAGCCATCCACAGCAGCCTCAACAAAGGAGAACGAGGAATGATCATCAAGCTGGACATGGCCAATGCATTTGACAGAGTGGATCACTCCTTTTTAAGAGCAGCCTTACAAAAATTCGGTTTCTCCTCTAACTTTGTCAGCATCATCAGTGGGTGTATATCCAATCCTTGGACCGCCCCGCTGATCAATGGATGCGGAAGCAAATTCTTCAGAAGTTCCAGGGGACTAAGGCAAGGTTGTCCCCTCTCCCCTTTCCTTTACATTATCATGGCGGAAACTCTAAGTGTTCATTTAGAAAATCTCCGCAACAAAAGAGAGATCACGGGCATATGCATTGAAAGAGGAATAAAGGAGATAAATCATTCGTTATTCGCGGATGATACTCTATTAATTGGGGGAGCCTCCAGTCTGATGGCTAGGAGGTTCAAAAGAGTCTTGGATGCTTTCCTCCAAGCATCCGGGGGCAAATTGAACAACAGGAAATGTAAAATATACACCTGGAATGTTCCCCACCAGATACAACAAAGTATATCCCAAATTCTAGACATTCCCCTACAAAGAAATTGGAGTTCTTTTTCTTACTTGGGTTTACCTCTGGCAAAGGAGCACATCAAAGCAGAGGTCTGGACAAAACATACAGAAAAGATGAGAGGCCTCCTTCAGAGTTGGGGCGCCTCTTGGCTAAACCTAGCAGGCAGAACTATCCTCATAAAGGCTATCCTTTCAGGCCTCCCAATCTACCAATATGCGGTAATCATGGCGCCCGCCAGTATCCACAAACATATGGAACTTATAATGAGAAGTTTCCTCTGGCAGGGAGGAAAGCAGGACACAAAGAAGTTCAGCCTCGTCAGCTGGGACCAAGTCACCCTTCCTTATGGAAAAGGAGGCCTTTCTATAAAAATTCCAAGTCTTTCTAACCAAGCTCTGGGGCTCAAACTGATCTGGAAGATCCTCTTAGGAAAGGGACCGTGGTGGGTGGAGACAATAAAAAGAAAATACCTCAGTGGTCCAAACTCCAACATCCTCAATGAACCAATAGTAGACAGACCCTGCACTCCGATGTGGCGCTTAATCAAGAAAGTTCTGCCCCATTTCAGAGAAAATGTCTCTAAACTCCCAGGCAATGGAAAGAACATCAAGATCTGGGCAGACAGAATAATGAACTCCAATCCAAGAAATCTACTTCAAGAGCTCAGGCCTCTGCAAGACTGGATGGAAGATCGAAAGATAACCACACTGTATGATATTTCTTCTTGGAATCAAAATAGATGGAGTGGATGGAAAGATTTGCATCTCCCTCAGGACCTCAAAGACCTATGGCTCAATCTGAAGTCTTCTCTCTCTGGATCAGCACCAACCAATAAGGAGAAAGATGATAGATACATCTGGGACAAATGTGGAGGGTCCTTCTCAGTAAAAGAAGGGTATAAATCTCTTCAAAATATAAATCCTACAGCAAATTGGAACCTTCACACAGCCACTTGGAAGTCAGAATGCATTCCAAAGGTGAAACATTTTAACTGGACCCTTTTGAAAGGGAAAATTATAACAGCTGAGAATTTGAGAAAGAGAGGAATTCAAGGTCCCTCGATCTGTTGCTTCTGTCGAGCAGAGGAGGAGTCCATTCAGCACTCCTTCCTTCTCTGCACTTTCGCCCAGAGCTGTTGGAATCAGTTATCAAGCCCCTTGGAAGTTCGAGGAAAATATGACCAGATGCACAATCTTCAGAAAAATTGGAAGAAAGACTTCCCTCATTCAAGAAAAGGCAAAAACAATTTAATCAGAGTGTGGAAGTGCATTCCCGCCACCCTATGCTGGAACCTCTGGCTAGCCAGGAACAACTACGTTTTTAACAACAAACAGCCAAAAATAGTCAAAGTAATTGCAAAGACAATTGCCAACATCTCTGAAGCTGTCAGCGCAAACTCCATAGCTACTCCAGACCAGTCGAGTTGGGCTCAAGAAGAAAAAGAATGGTACAATAAATTCAACATTAGTCACTCCCAGAATCCTCCCCCTCAGAGCAAAGCACATCAGGAGCAACCCAACTGGAAGCTCAGGGGAACCAAAGAAGAGATAAACCAATGGATCCTCGCCCAAAACCGCCATATTCTCTTTTTCGACGGAGCATCAAGGAACAACCCCGGAGCAGCAGGAGCAGGAGGCATAATCAAAAACCACAACGGGACCTCCATCTGCAGATATGAATGGGGACTCGGGAAAGCCTCGAACAATGCAGCTGAAGCCTACAGCCTGCTGCTAGGCACCACAATCCTATCCAGAAGGGGACTGAGGAACGCTATCATCCTTGGGGACTCGGCCATCATCATATCAACCATGATCACAGGTAAAGAATTCATCAAAGAAGGCCTTAACAACATAAGAACAAGGATCATCGATAATCTCAGAAATATGGGGGAAATAACCTTCATGCACGTACTCAGAGAAAATAACGCAGAGGCGGATTCACTAGCAAACAAAGCAGTCAACAGGCAGCAAGGGCAGGTACGTGAGGATGATAGAATATATGAAAGGGCGATCCCATAAGAAATCTCTCCGTCAGTCAAACCAACAGACCAGCCCCCTCAGAACTTTTCATAAAATCAATCATCTCATGGGTCCTTCATACCTCGATCATCCATCCATCTCCACTTTGTCGTCTCTTATCCCCTCCTTCGATTTCAGAGCAATGTACCCTCATCCTCCTCGTGAGCTCTTCCCTGACTTTTCAGGTAAACGTCCCCTCAACCCCTCTGGAGATCGCACTTCAAATCTGAAGCTGGATCCTCTCGCGGTTCCTGCAGTAAAAAATGTCCCGCCCACTCATCATGAATGCATGCCCTTCTCCCTTTATATCCCCTTTCCCTTCCCCGACTTCCTCATAACTCCTCTGCCCCTTCAGTATCAGTCAGGAAGAGTGGTTTGCACTGAGCATGGTGGTGAAAGCAGTTTGCGCGTTTGTGGGATTCAGTCATTCCGCCCCCTTGTCTCCAGCAACAAGTTAGGCAATCAGCAGTATTACTGTTTGGTACTCTGGATCGACACAGCTCGGGACATCCTCTGCAATATCTACAAGCGGGGGCACCATTCGGAAGCTGTCAACTGCTATCGGGATTCAGAGCTCCGCCCTTCGCTTCTGGTAATCGCTGGTATTCCTTCTGTAGCTTTATTTCTTGCTGACTATTGGTTTCTTGACAATCGCAGAGGCTCGGTCATCACTACGCTGTCCACCCTCCACAATCTCCATCGCCCCTCACTCTTTCCACCTCTGTTTCACCTCCCCTGTAACAACGCATCTCTCCATGATAATCCCCTTCTCCCCGACTCCCACCTCTCTTCTTACATCTCAGAATCCTTCAATTAGCCCAACAGCATGGAGGACCAACAAGACAACCAGAACGCACAGCAGCCATCAATCAAACCCATCGACTAGCTCTTCAACAAAGAATGCACCATGTGCAAAACTCACACAATAATGATCAACAGATTTATCAAGCACTTCAATGACCTAAAGAGCGACTATGAATCCGACAACAGATCGAAGCGCAAGAAACTGGAGAAGCAGAAGGAAGAAATAGAAAACCTGAAAGGAAGGTGCAGTCATCTGGAGGAAGCCATAGAGCAGATCAGAGCCCTTACCCAGAGCTATCAAGCTTCAGCTTCTACTAAAGCTAGTGCCAGGAGAGATCCCATCCCTGATGACTCGGTCACCCAGAAACTTCCCTAAAATCCATGCTCTGTAAATTTTGTCGTTTAGGAGGTGCTTTTGTTAGGCAATATAGCCGTTTTCTCTTCAATTTCAGTTATCATAGAGGCAGAAACGAGGAAAGTGGGTCTGCGCACCCGGTTTTGATCCTCTTCGCCCAAACCTTCGATATCTATGTAATAGATCTATGTTTTTGAATTTTATAATACAAAGTAACCGACTTTGTTAAAAAAAAAAAACTACTTGTGGTCCCTTACATGATGCGGGTTAACCACTTTGTTTATTAACTATGACCCAACACATTATTACATTATTCCTTTGGGTCCCTCCCTCTGTACCCCATACTATCCCCCTGGGTATACTACATATGGCCTTTATTAACCATTTTCACTGAGATATGATACATGGTCACGAGAAATTTCTTCACATCGATTTCTAACATATCAGAACTTAGCAGGCATTGCTGATGCCTGCAGCTCTTGTTTATTTATTTACACGCAGGATAATCACATTTACAATGGTTTGAAGTTGTTTACTCCAATTTTATCAATTTCGGTGGAGTGTAAACGAATGAGTAATGATAGTTTCCCTGCTCGCTTTGTTAAAGCCAGAAAAAAGGGCACATCCCCAAATGAGTTCCCTCTAATTACATTTATACCTATCACAACTGATCATGAACGTCACTTAGTAATGTGTAATTATATGGTGTTAATAATTTCCCAAACAGTGATATTAACGCCCTAAAAGCACTTGACACCAACTAGGTTTCATAAAATGTTTAAGTATATATGGTTAAGAAGTTATGTTGCAGCAGCTACAATCACCCTCCAAAATTTTACCATAGCTTCGTTTTGGAGCTTCCCTACCAACCATCCTTAGCAACATGTCTTGCACTATCAAGTACATAAGCTTGATTGATTTCTCAGCAGCTTCCTAGGCCGTGCATGTTAGGTTGCTTCACTCCCCTCACAGGCTGCCATTCCGGACTTCGGGTAGTTGCTGGTTGAGCAGCTCAATTAGAAAATTACGCAATTCTAGAGGGGAACTAGCCTTGCCCCTAGAAATTGTGCAAATCTGTTGGGCAGCCTGCTAGGCTCAGAAATTGTGCAATGCAATCAGACAGTCTTCCTTGGGAAAATTGTGCAATTTGGCCCAGCACCGTAGCTCAGCCCAGAAATTGCACAATTCTAGGGAGCAATCACCTGCTCCTCCTAGAAATTGCGCAATCCCTCTATGATAGTTAGCCTAATTCCTTTAATAAATTGCAGAAATCCCTCTCTTGGTCAAGCAGGTTGTTGTATGTGCCTTCAGGTTGACCGGTTCCCTCTGGGACGGAGCAAAACTGATTTGCATGCATGGGATGCTCTTCTCGAAATAGAAAAAGGCAGCATGCAAAAGACATCCTTAGATCTAGGGATCTATTTTTAGCCACTGGAAGTTACATGCAAAACACATTTTAGAAGCCTCACCCTAAGTGTCACTTTTTCTAGATTTGTGGCATGTGCGTCATAACCTCGATCTTATCAGAACTCATGAACCGGATGCTATAGAGCTCATTCCTCACATCAAACTTGTAGCTCTGACATCCCACAATGCATCGAGGAGTCTTCGGCACTTTCAGCTTAGCTGTTTCAGGGTAAGTCTACTTTTCATGTCTTGCACTGCATTTCTATCACATATTCCAAAATACTCAGTGCATGTTAAATATCCACCATCTACCTAATAATTATTGATAATTAAATTGAAAGTGTGGGATCCCTATTCCAAAATAAGCACACCTACTATATTAATTATTAATTGTTAATTTCTCCCCGATGCGAGTGATAATTAAGGACAGTGAGGCGGCCACCAATTGGGTTGGCGTGTGACGAGACCACATGGCCTCCCGCAGGTTAGCACAGTGGTCCAAAAATGGCATTTACAATCACCATAAATGCACCTTATGTGAGCGTTGTCTCCAATCTGATAACCGCCATCAACCTCGGCTCAAGGCAAACATGAATTCTCGGGAGAGTATCACCTCTGCTCCTGCCTATCCACCCTTGCAACCTCGGCCCCTGCAATGCCTCTGCCCTCATGCAATCACTGCACCTAGCTCCCGCACAACCACAGGGAGACGCTGCAACCTCCTTTGCTATATTGATTTTGGTCGGGCATCCACTTCACCCACAGCCTGGATTGTCATTTTATCATCCCTTCGGCCCTGGTTTCTCATCCCTCTACTGAATTATTCCAAAGCTCCACTGTGACGCTACATCCCATTGTGCCCAATTCTGGACGAAATTCGCATCCACCTATAGACAGCATGGTGCGACATAGGATGTGCAACCATAGGGGTGGGAACCGAGGGAGCCTAAGTCACCCCCAGCGCTCTCCTGCTTCGGATACCACT
This sequence comes from Pinus taeda, assembly GCA_000404065.3. Lineage (NCBI taxonomy): Eukaryota > Viridiplantae > Streptophyta > Pinopsida > Pinales > Pinaceae > Pinus > Pinus taeda. The sequence continues at coordinate 192,833 of APFE030151003.1, read as the reverse complement.
TCCTCTTTTGCTAAGCAAATCACAGTTCGTTACCCAAATACGCGCAGTGGAAGAGGTCGCCTCCACTCGGTGGCCTCTGCCTCACCTCCCAGCGACTTTCCCTCCACTTCTGCCCCATCTCCCAGAGGCACTCCACCCACTCCTCAACTGCATTCCCAGAATGCACAATTCACCTTCTGCTCCACCCTGAACAAGCTCCTCATCACGACCACCATAACCATATGCTTTCACGAGGAAGAGCAGAGCTCTAAAGCACAAGACACCAAGGCTGGTGGACGCATCACGACAACTAAGGAGCAAGGAACGATGGGAGGTGGCCGAACCAGGGCAATTGGGATATCGAACATCGCTGGTGGTGGGCGCACAACAGCACGGTGCAGCCACACCAAAGCCAAACCGGAACTCGATCAGATGAGCATTCAAGGCGCAGGGGAGCAGAGCCAGGAGCAGCAGACTAGACGCGTAGGGAAGGAAGTGAACGAGGCTCCGCAAACTAACTGGGTAATGGACGAATACTGTTGTCTCGTCGAGGAAGAACACCTGGCATTGCACGCTGGCGACACGGAGACATCGCCGCTGGCAAGTGGCGACATGGACGAGTACATATGCTTCATCGTGGACGACCACCCTCCGTCGCTGCCACGTCCCTAGCCTACCACCTCGATGATGTGTGTCAGCCTCTTTGCCTGCCACCTCGTTGCCACTCAGCGTGCCACGTGTCTGCCACTCAGCATGCCACATATCTCAGGTTCATTGGGACTCTATTTTTTAGCTTTCTGTTTTCAATGGGATTTTGGGGAAAAACTATAAAATTTTCGGCTCTTCAGTTGGGTTTTCATTTTTTGGTCTCATTAGATACAATGATACAAAACTGGATGCTTTGCTGGGTTCCCTTGCGTGGGCAGAAAGCTAATTTATGAACTTTTTTGGTTACAGACTGGTTTCCCTTCTGAGCAGTTCAAATCTAGACTTTTGCTGGTTGATGCCATTCCTCTGGCATGGTTAAGTACAGGCTTCAGCGTCAGTGTATGATATCTTTTTTTCATTAATAACATTAGTATAACTTAGAATTTTTTTTTTTTTATTAATTGTTAATTATAAAAAGAGTTAAAATATTACTTAAAAATGTATACATTTAAGAAAACATGTAACAAGATTCTTCACAATTAAAACTCACAACCACTGAAAATATTATTATCAGATTGGTGGTGATCATTTCTCGACTATGATTATGATTATCAGATTGGTCACGACCATAGCTATGCCACGTGGCAGTTAAAATGCGGCTGCCTTTTTGGAACAGACCTTTCTGGATAATATTATTATCAGATTGGTCGTGACCATTTCTCGACTATGATTATCAGATTGGTCACGACCATTTCTAGCTATGCCACGTGGCAGTTAAAATGCGGCTGCCTTTTTGGTACAGACCTTTCTGGAGAATATTATTATCAGATTGGTCGTGACCATTTCTCGACTATGATTATCAGATTGGTCACGACCATTTCTCAGCTATGCCACGTGGCAGTTACAATGCGGCCGCCTTTTTGGAACAGACCTATCTCGACTATGATTATCAGATTGGTCACGACCATTTCTAGCTATGCCACGTGGCAGTTAAAATGCGGCTGCCTTTTTGGAACAGACCTTTCTGGATAATATTATTATCAGATTGGTCGTGACCATTTCTCGACTATGATTATCAGATTGGTCACGACCATTTCTCGGCCTATCGTATATCGAAATATCTATTAATTAAATTCAGTTTTCGTCTGCTCTGATTTTATTTAATAAAATTTTCGAGGTAGTATTGCCCGTCCAGGCGGCCATGGAAGGTATTGAAAGAAGATTGTACGCGGTAACGCTGCCCTTCTTAGCCCACAGTCACTTCAATGCAATCCTCAACCTCTCAAGAATGCTGGCGACCAGAGGCGTAACAGTCATCTGTGTTACCCTCCCTTCAAACCGTCAAATTCTCCTCCAGCGGTTGCAAGGATGGGGTGATTTGCCCCTCTATCTCCACGATTTATCGGTCGGAGATTCTCCTCTGCCGCCGGACCGACAGATCGTCAATAACATCTCTGGTGATGAACTACCCATGATATTCGATATCATACACAAAATGAGAGAGCCGCTGAAGGGTTTCATGGCGGAGCTGACCGGCCGTGAATATTACAAATCCCGGGGTTTCCCGTCTCCGGATCGTGTGATTCTCATCTACGACATGTTCATGGGGTGGTCAAACGCCGTGGCCGCCGAGTTCGGCGTCCAGTCGTTCATCTTCTCCCCGGCGATCACGTTCAGCTGGCTCTGCCTGGACGCCTTATGCCGCGACAAGGAGGGAGTGCCACTGTTGCCGGAAGTCGCCGACGCTGTCGACAGCTTGGCTTTTCCGGACTTTGTGATGGCAGAGACCCGGCAACACGTGGAATTCACGCGACTCGCGGATGGGTTTCTTCTCAATACGTTCCGTGAGTTGGAGCCAAAATTTGTCCGACACCTAGAGAGCGGTGGAGGAGGCGGTAAGGGAGTGTGGGCTGTCGCGCCGATGGTTGAGCTGCCGGGCAAGGACAAAATCCAGTGCCCCAGGGACGCGGAGATTGTGGCGTGGTTAGATCGCCAAACGCCCGGCTCCGTCGTGTACGTGGCGTTCGGGTCAGAATCGTATATTTCTTCGGCACAGGTAACAGAACTTGGGGTGGGTCTGGAGGCGAGCGGGCAGCCCTTCCTTTGGGTTCTGCGGCCACCCGGCTCGACACTTGGAGATAACTCCGCATCGTCGGCGGAGAAATGGAAAGCAGAGGCGCTGCCGGAGGGCTACGAGCGACGGCTTGGGGCAGTGTGCCTTATCGAGACCTGTTGGGCGCCACAGGCAGCTATTTTGGCGCACGAAGCGACGGGGGCTTTCATCACCCACTGCGGATGGAATTCGGTTCTGGAGAGCGTGGCGGCGGCCGTTCCGATGATCGCCTTGCCACTACATTCGGACCAGCCGTTAAACGCTATGCTTCTGGCGAAGGAAGTGAAAGTGGCGGTGGAGTTGAAGACGAGTGATGGCGTGGCTAAAAGAGATGAGGTAGAAATGGCGGTGCGAAGAGTAATGGCGGCGGATGAGATGAAGCAGAGGGTGAAGGATCTAAGTATGGTTGCCGTTGCGGCGGTTTCGAAAGAGGGCGGAGCAGGGAAAAATGTGGATTCATTTATCAACGCATGTTTTAAGAATAGTCCACGGAAATTAGTGTTGTAATCGTAGGTCTGAGTGTACAACTTCATCTAATAATTGATGATTGGTGGCTCTGTACCTATTGTCTTTGTTGTAATCGTAGTTCTGAGTGTACAACTTCATCTAATAATTGTTGATTGGTGGTTCCGTACGTATTATCTTTGGTTAAATGGTAAGAGGCCACTAGGTAAATGTGTACCAAAAATTAAAAATTTAGTGTACGAAAAATAAAAAATTTATATATTTTAATTGGTATGAAATTAGAAATCAGTAGTTGTCTTTTCAAAAGTGCAAAGAGATTCTCATAAAATTGTTAAATTGGAAATATTAGAAAATTTATAATTTAGTTTGAAATATTACTTTTATATTAACATTTTAAAATATATAAAATCCACTATTAAACTTTTAATACAATTTCATTAACTTTTAGTCAAATTTCATCTAGAAAAATTGGAAATTTTTTACTTTAGTTTGAAATATTATTTTTATATTAATATTTTAAAATATACAAAACCCACCATTATTTTAAAATATACAAAACTCCCCATTAAACTTCTAATACAATTTCATCAACTTTTAATACAGTTTCATTAAAATAATACATTACTATAAACTTAATATTTTAAAATATACAAAACCCATCATTAAACTTTTTTTTTCATTAGAACAATACTATTGCATTGCTAAATAATTCTAGTATATAAAATTATTAGAACAATACTATTGACAATAATTCTAATATATAATGTTATTTGGTAAAAATTTGAATAAATTTGTTTATTATAACTTCATTATTTTATAATATATGATTTGAATTACTTTAATTTTAAGATGATTTAGTACTTTAATCTTTATTTAAATTGGGGAAGATTTGTACTATATCTCAAATTAGAGAAGGGCATCATTTTTGGAACTTATTTTATTATTTTCACTATATACAAAGTTATTTGCAATAAGCACTGGTTGGAATGCTATGTATCTTTTGTTACAGAATGCAAAAATTTAAGTAGTTGAGATATACTTTCACAATTAGGGGCGTTGTGAAGCAAAGTTATTGATAAAATATGAGTATCCATATTAATTTATTAATCAAATGCAATTATATATATATATACAATAAGTGTTGTCTCAAGATAGGTATGCTATCTTGGACACACACTCTATTGGTTGAGAGATTATCTCAACCACACACCAATCTAGGAAATAGATCCTAACTACTAGGAACAAGCTCCTTTACTTAGTAAGAATCACAACTGAGACAAGTAGGAATTAGATATTCCAACACTCCCCCTTAATGAGTACTTATCTTCATATCAATTTGTAAAATATAGTTGTGGTCAAATATACCAAAAAGAATATGTTGATGTCCATATAAAAGAGCAACCATCCACCGGAATGCATGGGTACCAATCGCTGCAACCGCTAGTCTTGTATGATTTCCTTCGCATACATGGTTTTTTCAACCATTATAACTGCACACCTGTACCTGTACCTGTAAATCTCCGTCCAATATCATCATGGGTTTTATCAAATTACTCGTAACCATGCTATGGGTTTTATCGGATCACCCTCAACCATGTCACCAAGGGCTCTCAGCCACCAAGGCTAACCACAGCCACGAAAGCTCAACAATGCCACCAAGGCACTCAATTCATCCACGGAGGCTCTTCATGTTAAAATGGTACCATGTTAAATGAGACACCACTAGGGCATTCCAGCCACCATGGGCCAAGGTTTTTGTCGGCGAACCCTAAACCATGTTTACAGGAATCTTTGTCTCACTTCACTCTTACACGCGGTTTATGGCTTACCACAAACTAACACTGCAAATACAAAGTGGTTTTTAGATTACCACAAACTATATGGTGATACACATGCCTTACAAGGCTTACATTTCACACACCAACTCTGGAGTTACCAAGTACACAGTTTACAAAGACCACTATAAAACACCATAGGCTTGCTTACTAATAAAATGTGACTCATAAAATAACATGCTAGTGAATCTATTCCACAAACTCACACTAACTCACACAAACTTTCACCTAGTTGTACATCATCCTCCAATCTTTGATGCTGCTCGTGCACTTCATCTTTTGATCACATCCTAGGCATCTTTGTCTTTTCTTTCTATTTTTGATTTAATTGTCTTGGATTTACCTGCATGATTTGTTAGAGTAGCTAATTCTAACAAAAACACTCCATTGAGTTAGCTAAGCTCAATGCTTCTAATTCCAAAACATTTATAAATACCATATTAATTTGTTTCTCATTAGAGTTTTATTTATTTATTTTAGATATGATATTCTAAAAAATTTCACTTTTACATTGAAATGATCAGGCTCAATGCATTTACCTTTCCAAACTCCAAATCTGTCAAGTTGACCCGAAAAGAAAGAAGAAGGTTGTAAACCTCCAGTTGCATGAGCAACACATTATCCAGAGTTCTATCACTAGATCCTGTGGCAACATCTAAACCATTTGGGTTGATGTCGATACTTAGAACCCAACTTGTATGCCCATACATAGCACAGATAATGCTCTTGTTGTCAACATCATAGATATGAATATGCTTGTCATCTGAAGCAGAGAATAAGATTCGAGAATCAGTGGGAGAAAAAAAACGAGGGATCTCACAGGCATGTAATGACCCTCCAAATAGTACAGGAATTTGCCACGTATCACATCAAATATTGCAATCATCCCATCCATTGTGCTGCATGCAAGACGACTTCCATCTCGACTCTATGCAACAACTAGAACAAATTTCCCTCCAGTTTTTTCTAATGATTTTGTGTTAGTATCCTCTCCTTTAGGAACTTTAAGGGAAACATCTATCCGCCATGAAGTAGTATCCCACAGCTTCACAAAGGTGCTACCCACTCCAGCTACAACCGACATATTCCACTAGGGATGGAACCGTCTATTCTAGGCTTCTGAAGGGGACGACTCGAACGTAGAAACAGTGGTGTTGGTGTCGACATCAAAGATATGGACAAAGTTGTCAAGGGAGGTGGAAGAGGCAATTGGGGTCGTAGGATGGGCAACCACTGCCACCACTCCCAGGGAAAGGCCAATGTTGGTGGCCTCTTCTTCCAACTCATCGCCACTCCATATCTTAGCGCTCTCATCCAGCGATCTACTAAGCAGTTTAGTGGGCCTTGAGGTTGTGGCAGGAGCCCAAGTCACAACCCTTAATTTCGCCCACTGTTTATGCCCTTTATTCATTATCAAGAAGTTGGGTTAACCTGCGATTTCTTCCTAAGTTCAATTAACAGAATTCTATATTGGCCACTGAACAAATTAGCAAAGGCGGTCAACAGAGGTCCCGGTAGCCTACTCCCTCGGATCCAGAACCTCACTAGTTGCCAAACCCTTTTTAGAAGCAACCAGGTCACAAAAAATCAGCAGTGCCTATATGCCCTGCCCGATCCAACAACCGCTCGACGACCACCATGAACAGGCATAATCGGTCCATGGGTCTTTCATCACGACCTCGATCAGTGGACTCACAGATCTGCAGACTCATATATTTGCCACTGATCGCCCTCACCGCTAATCAGCATCACCAACACGTAGCACAGACAAACTACCTCCGCAGATCCGCCAATAGGCCGACACGCGATTGATTTGCTACAGCCTCACGGTCTCCACCTCCATTGCTCCATCACTTGGCCTCCTAGCAACCTCCACAACACAGATTCACCACACCGCCACTGCGCCATCCAAGGAGCTAGTTACCAATGACACCTCGACACTGTAAGATCGATGATGGACAAACTCAAAAGTTGATTGGAAAACCAAGCTCTTTATTTCCTCAGCCCAAGAGTGGGTAAGCCCACGAGGGGCCAACTCTCTAGGAGAAAGGGAGAGCTTTTAGGAATTAATTAGAGTAGATATGGACCATTGAGTTGATAAGGAGACTTTTCTGCTTTAAAACATAGGGAAAAGATGGAGTGGATAAAGTCTGCCACATATGTATGCATGTAGCAAGCTTTAGGGCTTTATTTGAGTGACTTAAGGAAAGGGTGGGATCAGTAATCCAATTCAAGTTTCCATATAAGCATATGTAAGCCTATGGGTAGAGAGGAGGCCACAAGTGTTGAGAATTAGGCCTGTGCGAGACTTAGGAGTCTCGGGTGTAATCTGTGCTTTCATATTAATATATGTAGAGTTTTCCTGGCTATGTCAGAACGTATGAAATGTGTGTTCTATAATTGTTTGTGATGTGAAATTGTAGGTTTGCAATAATTGTAAGCAAACATAGTCGAGACGGATCACAGAGACAGAGGAGAATGATTCAGAAGAATTGAAATGGACCATCGAGTCTAATTGAAGCTGCAGAGTGAAACTCTGGAGAAGCAACAAAACAGAGAGTTATAATGGACCTTTGAATCCATTCAAGGGCGCGATTAAAGTCCCAAAGGATAGTGATTGAAGTAGTCCACACAACTAAGCTCAATTGAGAATGGATTGAGCAGTAGAAGGACGGAAAGCCAGAACCTCGTGAAAACCTAGAAACCACAAGAACCATTGAAAATGGTGGAGAATTTGTAAGTAAAAAGAATTGTAGAGAAGTGAATTATTGACGCTCAGCAACCGTCGGATCAGTTAGATCAACGGTTGAGAATCAATCGCATCTGTGGAGTCCCTTTTAAGTTATCAGAATAAGAGCGAGTAGCGATTAATTGTGGATCGTTGGATCATGGCCAGATCAATGGTCACGATTTAATCACATATCAGCGATCAGAGGTACAAAGGGTTAGTAGCTTATGAATGTTGCGATATCGTTGATAGTGATATATCGGCGATCGATGTCGAGGCTTATCGGCGATCGACATTGGGGATTATCGACGATCGGACAGACTTGGAAGGAGCGGACCCGATGGTATATAGATTTGGATCTATATATATTTAAAGTCCGGAATACATGTGTGGAGTGGAATTTTAATGAAATTCCTTTTGTAATCGCGATAAAGTGTTGCGAGCCTTTTAAGGCTTAAACAACCCGACAGTTATATCAGAGTTAGAGAAGGGGTGATGTACCACATATGTGGTAAGGCCATTGAAGATTGCCGATAGCGATTACAATAGAGGTTTTAACCTCAGAATCTGTGCGAGACTGTACGGTAGGCGGAAAAGGCTACTTTGGGATTAATTCCTTTTTAAAGCTTTACAAAGTGGATAAGTGTAAGATAAGGTTTTATACGTAAAACCATTTATAACCAAGGTTAGGAAATGAAGGTTATATATATATATTAGTAATAAAGATATATATATTATATATATAATATATATATATACGTATATATATATATAGATATATATATATATAAATATAAGGAATTGTGGGGTATAAAGGTTTGATGACTGTTTTGATTCCAATAGGAGGTTTCAAGCGGGGTGATTGAAGTTCCTATACATAGGAATTGTATAAAAGGGCGACAAGCGGGGTGATTGAAGTTCCTATACATAGGAATTGTATAAAAGGGCGACTTGACCATTTATGGTCTAAAGATTTAACTCCATTGCAGAGTTAAATATCCTGGGATAGTTGTGGATGCATTATTATTAAATGAATACTGTGGGTATGTGTGGGTGTTACCCATACCCTGCACCATTAGTGGTATCAGAGCAGTTTGTAATCTGTAAAAGGAGAACTTTTGAAGTTTTGGAAGACTGTAGCATTCCAACAGAGGGTTGGAGTAGACGAGAACAGAGGATTCCTTCAAGGAAAGAGGACTTGGAAACCAACCAGAGGACAAGCCATTCAAAGTTCAGAATAATGGGAGAACAAGGTCATGCATAGATCTTGGAGGTAAGACAATGTATTTTATCTCAAAGTTAAATTGAAAATTGTTGGTTGTAGATGAATCATCTCAACAAAGGACAACAAGAGAAGCTATGAGAGAAGAACCAGGTGATTTCTTGAAAACATAGTAAGGAGAATACTCTAAAAGAAGAAGTGGCAGTGAACTTGAAGAATCCAATAAGAGATTGGACAGAGAGGACAACTGAAGTGTTCTCAAGAGAGAGTGAGAGATTGCAGAAGCTTAGAAGGAGAAAAGGTGTTTCTCAACAAGAGGTTCCAGACAGAGGACCTATGCTTACCAAAAGATTGAGTGAGGAGAGCTTAGTGAGATAAGGTTGCAGCCAAGAGGACTAGCTATTGCAGAGGCTTGTTGCAAAGGAGCTCAAGAAGAAAGAAGAGAAGAAGTTGATGCTGACATTCATAGTAGAGGTTCAGAGAGAAGCCACAACAAAGGATATAAGAAAGAGGATGCCAAAGCAAATGGAAAGAGGATGAGTCAAGAAGAAATTGACAAAGAGGTTGCTGAATTAAAAGAACAACTCAATACATTAAGGAGAATGCTTGAGGAAAGCCAGAGACTAGGTTGGGTCTTGAGGAAGAAGCCAGTGGAATGGCATGATATGAAGAGAAGGCTACAACAAAAGAAAGTAAAGTGGCTGAAGGAAAAACTCAAGGAAGTTGAGTTAGAAATGGAAGAATCCATTTGTGAACCAGAACAAGGAGAATTTCTGGGATAAACTGAAGATGAAGACTTGAAGACTGAAACTTCAAGTGAGACCAAAAGGTTTGATGATTTTAAATGTGACAATTTGTGTATGTTTGCAGGGGAAACATGTGAAGGGCAATTCGCTGATATTGTCATAAAGAAGGAAGAAGACCAGCAGAATCAAAATTCTGTTTTGGAAAAATATGAGATAGATAGATCTCATATACAACTAGAAAAAGATGTCAAGGAACCAAGTGAAGGGTTGAAGAGATTGAAGAGGAGACATTCACATAATTTCTGAATCTCATATGAATGATTTAGAATAGCAAGGAGATATGATGGCTGAACCATCAAGTGAGACCATAGGGTCTTATATTTTTTAAACTGATAGTTTGTGCATGATGGCAGATATTGCAAGAGAAAAGGAGCCATTTGAAGATATCTTCAGAGGAGATAAATAGCAAGGGACTGAAGGCAAACTTGAGGAAGAGACTATGTTAGCTGAAAACATAGTAAAGGACCATCAATTCACTATGATGATAGGCACAGTGGAGATAGCCATGGAAACTATTGAAACAGATAGTAGGGAAGAAGGACATCTACTAAAAGATGTTAAGAAGGAAGAATTCTATGCAAAAGACTTAGAAAAGGGAGAGAGGACACTAACAAATGAGTGCTTTGAAGAGGATGGACAGTCTTTTGAAGATGTCGAAAGTCTAGAGGAGTACTCTAGGAGAAAAAAGTATGATGGAGAAGACCTCTTGAATGAGGGAAGTAGTGATTTACTACAGTAGAAAGACCTTGAGATTACAAGGGTCGAAGGAAGACAATATTTTAAAACTGTAACACAACATGTAAATGATGAAGCTGGAAGAAGAGAGCATTGTGATGAAGTGCTTGCTAAGTGCGAAGAGGAGATTAAAATGCTAGAGAAACTGATGAGAGAACCTGACGGTAGAATAGAAGCTGCAGTTATAGTTTCTAAAGAAGAAGATGTGTCTCAAGTAGCCATGGAGATAGGATTATGCAATAATATGTTTGCAGGTTCATTAAAAAGCATGAATGAGTATGAGTATGCGATCAGAGAGATTGAGCAGAGGTTGTTTGAAGATGGTAAAGAGGCGGTAGGAATCAAACAATTTCAAAGTGAAGATAACCAACAGTAGGTTAAAGGAGGAGAAGTTCACTATTGTGAACCCAAGCAGGAAGACATCATTAGAATAGATGATGTGGAAGAGAGACTAACTGGCAGTATCATGAATTATGCTGCGAATTCGAATCAACATACTGATGTGCTAACAGAGGAGAAGGAGAAAATAGAGTAGAAAACTAAATTGTTGCCAAAGGAAGATAAGGCACAACATCCTTATGTTTTTAATTTTAACAAGTGCTTTGAGTGTGCAAGTTTTGTTGCAGATGCTAAAGGAGATTTGGCATAGGTAAACAACCAAATAAAGATGAGAGAAGAAGAGAATTCTATGGAAGAATTCAATCCATGGAGCAGAGAAGTTAAATTGCTAGAAAGAATGTTGAACAGTCATGATTTAATTATGAAAGAGGGTAAGGATGATAGGGAGGCAACAAGTAAAGAAACAACCAGTAAAGCAAGTAAAGCAAAGAATGAAGCAAGTCAAAGAGGAGTCAGCATAGAAGACAACAACATTAACCTGGAACACAAAGAAAGAGGTTGAAATACAAAGCAGAATATGGACTATCCAAAAGATATGTTGGACCTAGAAATTGAAGAAATATGGCAGCTGATGATACAACAATTCAAATGGAGAAAAATGGTAATAGCAGCAAGCAAGATCAATAAAAAGTTGAACCTGATTGACAAGAAGTAAATGGAGCAAAAGATAGCAAAAATATAGCAGCAGCAAAGGAACAAAGCATCTGGACAATTCCAGAACAAAGTATGGGATCCAGGAAGATAAAGACCAAAAGACACATGATTAGGAGATAATGAATATTTTCTACTTTGCGAGTCTGATGCAGGAGCATTCAGCCCAAGGAAAATTATTGTAAATAGTAGACAGGGGGTCGTGCATTTTAGGAAATAGTTTTCCTAAGTTCCAAGTCAATGTAATATTTAGGCCTTTAAATGTTATTTTATTAGATAATGTGAGAATATGTAAATGTTCTCAAAATGAATAAATGAGAACATGAGTGGTAAAAGTCAAATCCAACTCTCTAGGAGCAAGAGAGAGCTTTTAGGAATTAATTAGAGTAGATATGGACCATTGAGTTGATAAGGAGACTTTTTTGCTTTAAAATAGAGGGAAAAGATGGAGCGGATAAAGTCTGCCACATATGTATGCATGTAGCAAGCTTTAGGGCTTTATTTGAGTGATTTAAGGAAAGGATGGGATCAGTAATCCAATCCAAGTTTCCATATAAGCATATGTAAGCCTATGGCTAGAGAGGAGTCCACAAGTGTTGAGAATCAGGTCTGTGTGAGACCTCGGAGTCTCGGGTGTAATCTGTGCTTTCATATTAATATATATAGAGTTTTCTTGGCTACGTCAGAACGTATGAAATGCATGTTCTATAATTGTTTATGATGTAAAATTGTAGGTTTTCAATAATTGTAAGCGAACACAGCTAAGGCGAATCACATAGAGAGAGGAGAATGATTCAGAAGAATCGAAATGGACCATTAAGTCTAATTGAAGCTGCAGAGTGAAACTCTGGAGAAGCAACAAAATAGAGAGTTATAATGGACCTTTGAATCCATTCAAGGGCACGATTAAAGTCCCAAGGGACAGTGAAAATGGTGGAGAATTTCTAAGTAAAAAGAATTATATAGAAGTGAAGTATTGATGCTCAGCAACCGTTGGATCAGTTAGATCAATGGTTGAGAATCAATCGCATCGACGAAGCCCCTTTTAAGTTATCGGAATAAGAGCGAGTAGCGATTAATAGTGGACCATTGGATCGTGGCCAGATCAGCAGTGACGATTTAATCGCATATCGGTGATCGGAGGTACCAAGGGTCAACGACTTATGAATGTTGCGATATCGCCAATAGCGATGTATCGACGATCGACATTGGGGCTTATCGACGATCGACGTTGGGGATTATTAGTGATTGGACAGACTTTGAAGGAGCATACCCGACAATATATAGATTCAGATCTATATATATTTAAAGTCCAGAATACATGTGCGGAGTGGAATTTTAATGAAATTCCTTTTGTAATCGCGATAAAGTGTTGCGAGCCTTTTAAGGCTTAAACGACCCGATAGTCATATTGAAGTCGGAGAAGGGGTGATGTACCACATATGTGGTAAGGCCATTGAAGATTGCTGATAGCGATTGCGATAGAGGTTTTAACCTCGGAATGTATGCGAGACTGTACGATAGGTGGAAAAGGATACTTTGGGATTAATTCCTTTGTAATGCTTTACAAAGTGGATAAGCATGATAGAAGGTTTTATACATAAAACCATATATAACCAAGGTTAGGAAAGGAAGGTTATAAATATATATATATATATGGATTGTGGGTTATAAAGGTTTGAGGACTATTTTGATTCCGATAGGAGGTTTCAAGCGGGGTGATTGAATTTCCTATACACAGGAACTGTATAAAAGGGCCACTTGACCATTTATGGTCTAAAGATTGAACTCCATTGCAGAGTTAAATATGCTGGGATAGTTGTAGATGCATTACTGTTAAATGCATACTGTGGGTATGTGCAGGTGTTACCCATACCCTACACCAGATAACACTGTAGTGTTATCAACAATCGCAATCGGTGATTCCAATGCTCCTCCGCTAGGCTCTTCCCATTCAAGACTTGCGATGCGGTAAGCTTTGCAGACTCGATAGGTTATAAAACCTCCTTTATAATGTTTTGGATCTGAATGTATCAACTTCATACTTCGGCACTTCAAAGGGTCAGTTCCTCTCCGCTCAAACACTACGATGTGATAATGTTTGCAGACCCAATATGGGTATCAGCCACACTTAATAAGATTTCAAGTTTGGATTCTTAATTCAGACTAAGTTTTTCATGGTTTCTCAGTGTAAACCAGAGTTTCGCCTACAGAACTAAACAATGAATTTAAAGGAAACGGGACACACTGATATGAAGGAAACACACTCAACAAGCTTTAATCGAAGTATTAGTTGGGAAACAAGGTTGAAACACTGTTATAAAAGTTTAACAGATAACATTGCGTGAAGCGAAAATTACGCATAAACACCAGTTTAACAGACAAATACAAGTTCAGATGCACATAAAGGGTTTTGGAGGTCACCACGCCTCCGGGATCGACCAATACATAGAGAAATCCTCTTCTTCCTTTGAGAGATATGCGATAAAAGCATGCGGCCAAAAATCCCTTTACAATAGCATCCAAATTACATATATATTGGTTTTTGTTAACAACCAGATCCTAAAACAACAGCTTAAAATTATTGCAACTATTAGTTCTGTGAGACATCCTCCTTGAGAACTTCCACTATGATAACTAACCCTATCTATTCAGTGAGGTATTCTCCTCAAGAACCTCCACTACAGCTTAGCTATTTAACATTTATTACATCGTGATTTATTCCTAGATTCTATCTCTATGCTTAACTAGAAAAACATGGAAATTGATGGCTAAAGGATCCCACTCCTTTGCTTGTAGATTTTTTTGTACTTTTGGAATAAATTTGAAGTTTTTTTTCCCTCCAAGTCTCATGCTCCTGCATCAGACTCTTGAGGACAAAATTCTTCATGGGCTCCTGTCCATGAGCTCCTCTACAAAAATGCGCAGCTTCTGTAGCATGTTTTCTGTTACCCAAGTAGCTTCAACAATTGGCTGATCCTTCCATTTGACCAAATACTAAAAGTACTCCTATCCTCTAGTTTTCTTGAACACTTTCTTGTCCAAAATCCTTTCTGGCTATAATTATTTTGTTGTAGGTAACTGTTTTACCCAGTCAATTTCTTGTGTCTCATGATCTTATGTTGTATCATTTGCAGTTTCACCTTCATACTTGTACAGGTCAACAACATTGAAAATTGGAGATATTCCAACATCAGAGGGTAATTCAATTTCATATGCATTTGAAGAAAACTTCCTTAATACTCCACATGGTCCAATTTTCTTGAAATTTAATTTGTTATACTCCCTCTTTGGAAATCTTTCCTTTCTTAGGTGTGCAAAACCAAATCTCCAACTTCAAAGTTCACCTCTCTTCTTCTCATGCCTGCTCTGGTTTTGTACTTGACGTTGCTATCCTGTAGCTGTTGTTTCACTTGCTCATGTATTTCTTGCACTTCTGAAGCAAAATCTTCTCCCTCTGCACTTCTCATTTCATCTTTTCCCAAGTTTCTTAACTCATATACTCCTCTTTGATGCATTCCATAAACTATATGGAATGGACTATGTCTTGTACTCCTGTTAGGTGAGTCATTATATGCATATTAAGCTTGTGCCAACACTTGATCCCACTGCTTTGGATTTTCTGCAGTAAGACTCAAAAGATTGCCCAAACTCCTGTTCACAACTTTAGTCTGTCCAACAGTCTATGGATGATAAGCAGAACTAAAACTCAGTTTAGTTCCCAACTTCTTCCATAATGTCCTCTAGAAATGTCCAAAAAAATTGGAATCCTTGTCTGAGACATACTCTTAGGCAATCCATGCAATCTTACTATCTCCTTGAAAAACAAATTAGCAATGTGAGTAGCATCACTAGTTTTATAATATGGAATAAAATGTGCCATTTTTGAAAATCTATCCACTACAAAAAAATTGAATCATTCCCTCTTTGAGTCTTTGGTAAGCCCAAAACAAAATCCATACTTACCATATCCCAAGGCCTATCGGGAATTGGTAATGGAACATACAAACCTGTGCTTTGGCTTCTTCCCTTTGCATATTGACAGATTTTACAAGTTTTCACATACTTTTCCACTTCATATCTCATTTTCGGCTAGAAATAAAATCTGTTCAACTGTTCATAAGTCTTCTCTGTACCAAAATGTCCTACAAGTCCACCACTATGTTTCTATTTGATTAAATTCTCCTGCATAGAACAATTTGGAATGCACAACTGATTTCTTTTAAACAACAGTCCATCTTGTAAGAAATAATCCAACCATTTATTCCTATCCATCAAAATAGGATTCTTACAAGCTTCAAATGCCTCTTTAAAATCTGAATCTATCTCATACAATTCTTTAATAAAGTCAAAACCCAACACTTGAATTTGACTCTCTTGAAATAATACATTTCTCCTACTTAAGGCATCTGCAACTTTGTTAGATTGGCCATTTATGTGCTTCAAAACAAAATGGAAACCCTGAAGATACTCTACCCATTTAGCATGTTTCTAGTTAAGCTTTGGCTGCTGCATAATATACTACAATGCATGGTTATCTGAATAAAGTATGAACTCTTTTGACATTAGATAATGTCTCCACTTCTTCAATGACTACACAACTGCATAGAACTCTTTATCATAAGAAGAATACTTCTTCTTTGAATCATTTAGCTTTTCACTAAAATAAGCTATAGGCCTATCTTCCCGACTTCAAACACCTCCAATAGCTTCTCCACTAGCATCACATTTCACTTGGAAATGCTTACTAAAATCAGGTAGAACCAAAATAGGTTTTTCAATGATCTTCTTCTTCAACAGCTAGAAATTCTTTTCTGCATCAGCAATCCATCTAAATGGTTGTTTATCCTTCTTTATGGTCTCAATAATAGGGGCATTGACCTTACTAAAATTCTTTATGAATTTCCTATAAAAACTAGCAAGACCATGAAAACTTCTTACCTCAAAAACACTTTTAGGTGAAGGCCACTCCATGATTGCCTTGATCTTCTCTAGATCCATATTCAACCCTTCAACAGAAATAACAAAACCCAAATACACTAACTCCTCTTTCATGAATGAACACTTCTTCAAATTTAGCAATAACTTCTCTTGTTGTAGCCTTTGTAAGACATAATTCATATGTCTTATGTGCTCCTCTGTAGATCTGCTATAAACTAATATATCATCCAGATATACTATTACAAATTTACCAATAAATTCCTTGAGAACTTCATTCATGAGTCTCATAAACGTACTTAGTGCATTTGACAACCCAAAAGGCATTACACTCCACTCAGAAAATCCTTCATTTGTCTTAAAAGTAGTTTTCCACTCATCCCCTTCTCTTATCCTTATCTAATGATACCCAATCTTAAGATCTAGTTTTGTAAAATAATTTCATCCACTCAAACAATCCATCAAATCTTCAATTTTAGGTAAAGGAAATCTGTACCTGATTGTGATTTTATTGATGGCTCTTGAATCAATACACATTCTCCAGCCTCCATCTTTCATTGAACTCAACACTGTTGGTACTGCACAAGGACTCAAACTTTCTCTGATCAGTCCTTTGTCAAGCAATTCTCGAACTTGCTTTCTAACCTCTTCATTTTCTATGGGAGTCATTATGTAAGCTACTTTGTTAGGTAGATTTGTTCCAAGAATCAAATCTATATCATGGCTAATTCTTCTAATGGGTGGTAACTCATTAGGCAAATCATCAACAATGATATCACAATAGTTGTCCAACATTTCTTGAATTTCAATGGGTAAATCATAAACTTTAGTTGAAGTCATTATTACCTTGGGCTTGCAAATTACAACAAAATTTACCTCATTCTCTTCAATCTGCTGCAAGTATTCTTTTCCTCCTAGTAATAGAGTTTTTGGATTAGTCTTCTTTCCTGATGCATCTTCTTCTCCCATAGGTAGCAATGTATGATCGATACCATCTTTACCAAACTTGTAGGTGTTTCTTTTCCCGTTATGCATAGCTCCTCTGTCATATTGCCAAGGTCTTCCAAGTAATATGTGACACACATCCATAGGCAACACATCACATACAATTTGCCTTTATATTTGCCCAACTGCAACTCCACTTCACATTGTTCATTCACTAACAGCTGATGTCCCTTTTGTAACCATGATACCTTGTAAGGTGTTGGATGTTTCATTGTCTTCAGCTTCAATTTCTCCACCACTTCTGTAGAGACTAAATTATCGGTGCTGCCACTATCAATGATCATCTGACATCATTTCCCTTGAACCTTACACATTGTTCTGAACAAAGTCTTTCTTTATGATGGTTCAACTATCTCCTTTGCTAGCTTGAGCAAAGCATTATTGATTACCAAAGATTCTCCTCTCTCTGATATATTTTCTTCTTTTGTCACTGGTGTTTCTATTGCTTCTCCCTCAAATTGAGCATCAATTTCATTCCTCTGACTTGTTCCTACATTCTCTAGGAACTCAAAAGCTCTGTGTCCCAGTTTGTTCCATCTGTAACATCTTACTTCTCTTCCTCTTCCTCTGCCTCCTCTTCCTATAGAAAAACTCCCTCTGCCACTTGCATCACCTCCTGTGGTTGCATGCTGGGTTGAGCTACTGCTAGCTCCATCTTTAGGTGTTGTAGATCTTCCTCTACCACCTTGACTTCCCTTTCCTCGGAAAGTACCTCTCCCTCTGGCAGACTACTTCCTCATGAGTTTTCTTCAGTTTTCAGTACCATCTGATAAGCTTCCTCTACTATTTTAGGGGACAATATACTTATCTCATCTTGAATGTCCATCTTAAGACCATTCACATATCTAGCCACCTTCTCATCTGTATCCTGAGTTTGTCTAGCTCTTATGCTTACCTTATAGAATTCCTCTGTGTATTCTTTCATTGTCATAGACTTCTGTCTAAGATTCTGCATTTGTCTGAACAAGGTTTGTTGATAATTACTTGTTAGGAACCTACCTCTTAGCTTTGCTACCATCCTGCTCCAATCTTTTATAGGTTGCTTGCCAAGTCTCTTTCTTTCCGCCTGCACTCCATCCCACCAAAGTGTTGCATGTCCTTTTAACTTGGTGACAACAAACTTTACTTTATTCTCGTCTTTTGTTTCTTCATAGTCAAAGAATTTCTCCATGCCATTAATCCAGTCTATCAATTCTTCTCGATTCAATTCTCCTTCATATATTGAAACCTCAGTCTTTGGCCTAGTTGTGGATCTCAACACTGATTGGAAGAATCTCATCTCAGGAGTAACATCTATAGTTTTCTCCTCTCCTTCAACTTCAAACTCAGGCTCACTAACATCTCCATCATCTATATTTCTCCAAGTTGTTAATGCTTCCATCCTATCCTACATCTGTTGTACAACTTCCATCACTTCAACATTTGCAACTGGACATCCTCTTCTACCACGTCCTCATCCTCTTCCAACTCTGAAAGCCATATTAACTTTCCTTCTCTTTCTTCTGAGATTCAATTTAGTGTCAATGGGTTGCTCTAATACCACTAGTGGTGGCCTGGGTGTATGCGATATGCACAAATGTTCAAACCCTCATAAAATTTCCTCTAATTTTGGGTGAATCTTTTCTTCAACCCCAACTAGAGTATCAGTGATCTATTCCCAAACTGACTGTTTTATAAATTTTCCCCTTTTTAGCACTATTACCAATCCTTTTCCCTTAACTTCCCCAACCCTTGTTATTGGGAAAAATTTACACAACAGAGCACCTTTTCCACTATTGGAGTTGTAATTCGATGGGAATTACGAAATACACTATCGGCGAGCTTTTGAACGACAATAACACAATTAGGCATAAAATACACTATTGGCAGTTTCAAATCACCATAATGCGATTATCCATGGAAATGCACTATCGGCGAGGTTTAATTGTCGTAGAGCTATTACACAGGGAAATACGCTACCAGCGCAGTTTTTCAAAGGAATGCGTTAATATGAAAATACACTATCGACGGGGTCTTTATTCCATAGGAATGGAATAACACTATCGGCGGTCGCTATCGACACTTCCATGCAGAACAGAACAATAACATCGCGCTCCGCAAACGGTCCTTTCTCGATGCGATAACACTGTAGTGTTATCGACAATCGCAATCGGTGATTCCAATGCTCCTTCGCTAGGCTCTTCCTGCTCAAGACTTGCGATGCGATAAGCCCCACAGACTCAATGGGTTATAAAACCTCCTTTATAATGTTTCGGATCCAAATGTCGCAACTTCGGACTTCGACACTTCAAAGATTCAGTTCCTCTCCGCTCAAAAACTGTGATGCGATAATGTTTGCAGACCCGATATGGGTATTAGCCACACTTAACAAAATTTCAAGTCCGGATTCTCAATTCAGACTAAGTTTTTCATGGTTTCTCAGTGTAAACCAAAGTTTCGCCTGTGGAACTAAACAATGAATTTAAAGGAAATGGGAGACGCTGATATGAAGGAAACACACTTTAACAAGCTTCAATCAAAGTATTAGTTGGGAAATAAGGCTGAAACACTATTATAAAAGTATAACATATAACACTGCGTGAAGCCAAAATTACGCATAAACACCAGTTTAATAGAAAAATACAAGTTCAGATGCACAGAAAGGGTTTCGGAGGTCAACACACCTCCGGGATCGACGAATACATAGAGAAATCCTCTTCTTCCTTTGAGAGATATGCAATAAAAGCATGCGGTCAAAAATCTCTTTACAATAGCGTGCAAATTACATATATAATGGTTTGTGTTAATAACCAGATCCTAAAACAGAGGCTTAAATTTATTGCAATTATCAGTTCTACGAGACATCCTCCTCGAGAACCTCCACTATGCTGACTAATCCTATCTGTTCAGCGAGGTATTATCCTCGAGAACCTCCACTACCGCTTAGCTATTTAACATTTATTACATCATGATTTATTCCTTGATTCTATATCTATGCTTAACTAGAAAAACATGGAAATTGACGGCTAAAGGATCCCACTCCTTTGCTTGTAGATTTTTTTGTATTTTTGTAATAACTTTGAAGTTTGTTTTCCCTCCAAGTCTCATGCTCCTGCATCACATATAGAGGACATTATGTGGAATAACTTGACATCGGTAGGAAACCTTTTGCACAAGGATGGTATAGAAACATAAGATACCAATGACCGTCTCCGTACATGAATTAAAAAATCTTTCAAAGGAAATGCAAATCCCAATTTAAGAGCAAACACAGATTGAATTTTTCTTAGTGAATATGGACATTAAAATATATACAAGCGAACTCTTAATTTTATAAATCTAAGTTACAAACATCTCCTAATTAATACTGAAATAAATGGTTCACAACTGTGCTTAATTCCAATGCCCTTTTTAACCGAGGCTCAAGTTAATTCAAATGCTACTAATACCCATGTTTTCCAAGTGTTAACCTTTAGAGGTAATTGTCTAACCCTCAGAACATTGTCCTTTATAGTGGGTTTTGTCAACTTCATTTGCTCCATTAGTTGGGCTCTACTTATTGGTTTCAAAGGAGGCATTGGAAAATGGTATGATACAAAGTCCATGCCACACTCTAAAGTCAGAGTTGTTGTAATAATGGCAGCCATTATTATTGCCTTGGGCTTAGACTGTTTGAATGCCATCAGTGATGGACTTAGTTGGAGAAAAATTCCTATGATTTGGATAGTAATTGTTTTGGAGATAGCATTCATTGTATCAAGCAGCATAATGGTTGGATTTTTGGATGTAAAGGCTTTTGGGCATAATTTTTTGTTGGGTATGTAGTTCTCTACAAGGGCTGGTCTGGGTGAAGTGGGGAGTTCGTAGTTATTTTCTGGGTGAGAATTATTAGGAATATGGTTTCGATGCACTCGCCAAGGTGGATTTCTAGTGTATGATTCTATTCCTCTTCATTCTTGCTCAATGTTATCTTGGTTGGAGTCGCGGGTGCTTCACTCAATGAACCTCTGACATATCACGTGTGTTCATGGCATACTAAACAATACCCTAATTGGACTACATATTGGAAAATACCTCTAAAAATCACATTATTTAACCCCCTACCAATATGAACCCAATACACCTCCCCAATTTAAAGAACCCCTATTTTCACTAGATATTGTAGGTATCCATTTTTTCATTAATTTTTTGCTCCATTTTTTATACTTGGTAATACAAAAACCCCTTGCCCCCTATATATCCCCAATATGAACCCACATGGTATGGTATTGTTCCACCAGTAAAGTCCCCGTGGTTGGAGTTCGGGGAAAGTGGGAGTACTCTCAAACCAGCGAACAAGGTTCAAATCCCCTTAAGATTTTTTTTGTTTTCTCATTAAATATGACTCTATTACTCTTCATTCTCGCTCAATGCTATTTTGGCTAGAGTTGGGGAAAGTGGGAGTACTCTCCAACCAGCTAACAGGGTTAAAATCCCCTTGAGAATTTTTTTGTTTTCTTGTTAAATATTATAGAAGCTCTATGTTTGAAGAATGAACTCCTCGCTTCGATCAAGTAGAGATACGCTGTAGCTAACAGGGTTAAAATCCCCTTGGGAATTTTTTTGTTTTCTTGTTAAATATTATAGAAGCTCTATGTTTGAAGAATGAACTCCTCGCTTCGATCAAGTAGAGATACGCTGTGAGATAGGTTGCTAAAGAGAGAAGGTTACAGAGCTGTAAAAGCATATCTATGAAGCCCAAAAGGACTGGGTAAATATCGAAGTAGAATGTGTGTTAAAAGGGGTTTTTTGCTAGGTTTTTTCTGAAGAAAGAAGCTTACAGAGCTGTAAAAACATATCTATGAAGCCCAAAAGGACTGGGAGTACTCTCCAACCAGCTAACAGGGTTCAAATCCCCTTGAGAATTTTTTTTTTTTCTCTTGTTAAATATTATAGAAGCTCTATTTTTGAAGAATGAACTCCTAGCTTCGATCAAGTAGAGATACGCTGTGAGATAGGTTGCTGAAGAAAGAAGGTTACAGAGCTATAAAACATATCTATGAAGCCCAAAAGGACTGGGTAAATATCTAAGTAGAATCTCTGTTAAAGGGTTTTTTCCCCAGGTTTTTGCTGAAGAAAGAAGGTTACAGAGCTGTAAAAACATATCTATGAAGCCCAAAAGGACTGGGTAGACATCTCAGTAGAATCTGTGTTAAAGTGTTTTTTTTCACAGGTTTTTTCTCAAGAAAGAAGGTTACTGAGCTGTAAAAACATATCTATGAAGCCCAAAAGGACTGGGTAAATATCTCAGTAGAATCTATGTTAAAGGGTTTTTTTCACGGGTTTTTCTATGTTGGATGAAAGTTATGGAGTCCAAAGGATTGTGGATAAATATCTCAATAGAAGCTGTGTTAAAAGTGTTATTTCAGAGGTCTGTCTGAGTTGGATGAACGGTGTGGCTATGTGAGGGTTGTGAAAACCTTGTAGATGATTTGTCTCCATCCCAATGCCTCTGCGATATTTCGGTTAAGGGCAGTGTAAGAGATCAACACAAGCCTTGGGTGTGCATGGAAACATGAATCATTCTACTCGCATGAAAACATGAATCATTCTACTCTAAATGAAGGAAATTATATCTCTCCAGAAAAACAGTTATAACTGAAAATAATGTACATCACCGGGTTAAGGGCGGTGTAAGAGAAAAACAAAAGCCTTGGGTGTGCATGCAAACATGAACCATTCTACCCCAAATATAGGAAATTATATCTTTCCGGAAAAACAATTATAACTTAAAATAAATGTATCTCACCAAATACTCATGTTTGCTATTTTAGTGTCATTTTTTTTCTTTTTTCCTTTCATTCATATTCTCTTTTTTTTTAAGAAAAAGAAACTCTTCTGATATTCACTAGAATAACAAAAAATACAATTTTTATAAAAAGGTGACATAAATGAATAGCATTGATAAATCAATTGTAACACTGAAACATTGATGTACTACTTATGTGTAACACTGAAATATTCTAAATATAAGAAATTATATTCTAAATATAGGAAATAATAAATATTTTAAATATAGGAAATTATATTTTTCTGGAAAAGCAACTATAATTGAAAATAAATTTATCTCACTAACAGTTATCAAATTTGAAAGGCTGGTCTTAATTTTATTTGGAAGGGCATATATTTATCTAACCCTTCAAAGACCAAAAGTTATAAAAAAAGTTGTACTTCTATTAACAAGTGTATATTGAATAAACTCTTTATAAAAATAATTGCCAAAATGAAAGGGTTTCCTTCTAAATCTTTAAAATTTAAAAAATGGCTACATTAAAGCACTATAAAATCTCAATAGAATTTAATAAATAAGCAGAGGTTTTTCTCAAATTATATTAAGAAAGGTAAACATATGTTTCTTCTACTCATTAGATAATTTTCAAAAGTATTTGAATTTACATAATTGAAAATATAAATCTATTTGCACAACGGAAAAAGTATTTTTAGTTTTCATTTGTTTCTAATTTGTGCTATATGTTTTGTTCAGCTTGATACAATTTAAAGCAAACCAAAAAAACAAATATATACCTTCAACAACCAAGGGAATTGAACTTTTCTCTTAACATTGCTCAATCAAAGAAAATTATCAAGATACTTTCATCTCCATTAAAACTTCAAGCTCTATAGATTCAAAAATTTATGTAATTAAAAGGAAAGTTTTCCATACCTAATAGGGAAATATTGTAATATGTAATATACTTCTGCAGTGTTGTTATTGTATGGCTTGGTTGGTGGATTTTTTTGTTTAAGAATGATTTTCAAATTTGGTCCTTCCGATGAATTCAAGTTTGGTTGATATCTTTTTCGAATAATGCCGATTTTTTTTTAGTTGATGTCTTTTTCTAATAATATGGTTTCTTTTCATTAACAATGTCATTTAATTTTTCTATGATTTCAACATCTTCTTAAAAACTTTTCATCGCAATAGCTACATGGACACCCATAGGCACAACTTATTTCCTAGATGTCGAATGGAGAGAATGAAGCGGGAGACACAATAGGAGTTGTATGGATAGCTATTGGCATTCTATATCTTTTGGGAAGACCAAGCCTAAAAAGAAAATTAAGTTGTAAATCTTCGATTGTGTGGTTATTAATAAAGCCCTTGAGTTTCATTTTAACACTTCTCCCAGGTTCAAAACTCTACATAATTCTGTGGGAAGCACTCTTATTATTTGACAATTTTTTTAATAGCATTAATTTCTATGTTTTCAAAAACTAGATTTTAAGATAAGAGAAGAAATACGAGTTTTTAAATAAAACTTGATTTTACAAATGCTAGGTTTAATAGTAAGCTTGATTACAATAAGTTCAAATAGCGCCAATGTTAGGCTTTTGTAAGCATTATGGTGGTCAATCACGAAATCATCTAAAAATAGAAAAGAGATGGTAGTAGTTATTTACAAGAATATAAAAAACGTTTGAATCACTAAATGTAGTTACCACCATATAATGGGGTAATTTCATAATTGAACAATATTGTGAATGGTTTTCAAAATTGAACAATCTTGTCTGAATGGTTGGTTGACAAGAAAGATTTTTTTTTTGCAAATTAGAAAAGGAAATGAAGATACAACAGAAAATGAGGTTATGGCATAAAAATGTCAATATTATCACTTTAATCTATTTTTAAACACGATAAAATTACATCTTTAACTAATTTATTTCATTTATTACTGCAAAATGAAAAATTATTCATTTATTACTATAAAATAGAATGTATTCATTTATTACTATAAAATAAGAATTCAAAATAAAATGAAAAATTATTCATTTATTACTATAAAATAAGAATTCAAATTAATAAAGAGATTACTCTATCTATATACCCACATTAGCTAAAAAGAAACCCTAAAAAAAGAACCCTATTAGTGTTATTATGCTATCTCAAGATTTCCATGTCAAACATC
The DNA here is from genome assembly GCA_000404065.3 of Pinus taeda. Taxonomy (NCBI): domain Eukaryota; kingdom Viridiplantae; phylum Streptophyta; class Pinopsida; order Pinales; family Pinaceae; genus Pinus; species Pinus taeda. The sequence goes on along the minus strand of APFE030151003.1, from coordinate 167,384 downwards.
AGAGTTTCAAAGTAATAATGTCTTCATGGAAAATGTAAGGAACCCTATTGGCCTTATTATACAATGTCAAGACATCTATGTGGAACATCAAAGTAATGTCATGAATATGTCCTCATAAAGGTAGGATGGAAGATATTTTCAGAGCATTAGGATGATAGTACTCAAATCAACATCCTCAAAGATGTGGTAGATGGTAGTAGTTATTTACAAGATGAAAAAAATAGTTTGTGAATCAGTAAGTGTAGTTATCACCATCTAATGGGGTAATCTCATAATTGAACAATCTTGTGTTAATGGTTGGATGACAAGAAATATTTTTTTTTACAAATTAAGGAAAGAAAATATAGTATGTGATTATGATGTAAAAATGTGAATACTATCACTTTAATATATTTTTAAGGGCTGGACAAGTATGAAAAATATGGTTTCAAATGTTAAACTCCATACCTGTTGAAAGGCCATTGATTGGGACCGTGAAATCGGTTGTCTTTATCCACGAAGCTTCATAACTCCCCATCCCCTGGAAAAACCAATATATGAAAAAATATGAAGTGAAATACTTCATTGGATTGATTTTTCAGAGTTGAGTAGAGCAAGAGGTAATTAAAAGCAGAAGTAAATATAAGGAGACAAAAATCCACATCAAACATTGGGGTTGAATGTAAAGATTAAGAGATTCTCATTCCAGAGCAATTTCATTGTTTCTTCTTCGTCCATGACATGATGGACGATTGAGAGTGACTATATAAAGATCAATCAACCATTCCATACATAATAATTTTAATGGGTTCTGCTTAAATCAATGAACCGAATGAAAGGCCAGGGAAATGAAAGTTGAAAATTAAAACTCAAAGTTAAAAATACCTTGCAAACTTCTGCTGCACTCGCCATATGGTCGAGATTGGAAAAATCAATGCAGGCAAGATTCACAGGCTCAGAATAATCAAATAAAAATTAGACTTGAATTGAAAAAGAAGGAGTTGCAGCTCACAGGTGAGTACTGCACCTGGAGACTGCACTCAAACAAATAGAACTCTCTCCGAACAGTCGACATCCATCAACTGAGTAATTACATCCTTAAGTACATTACTAGAGATAAGGAAGTTGCAACTAAACTCCTACACTCTAGGAACAAATCCTAAACTAAGGAGATACGTTACAACCTGTGTAACCATTTCTCCATTAATACAAAATAATATTAATTATTTTCAACTCCCCCACTTAATGGAGAAAGGATTATCCTAAACTCCTAGCATCCCTCTAAACAATTCAAACTTTACACGCCTAAGAGGCTTAGTAAAAATATCAGCCATGTTATCACAAGTTTTACAATATTCAACACATATCTCTTTTGACTGTTGTTTCTCTCGAACAAAAATGAACCTGAGTATCGATATGCTTGGTATTTTTCTGAAAGACTGGATTGTATGCAAGCTTGATGGTACTCTGGTTGTTAGTTTTGATAATGGTTGATTCTTTCTGCTCTTCTCTTGTATCATTGAGAAGTCTTCTCAACCAGATAGCTTCACATGTGGCTGCACATAATGCTTGGTACTCAGCTTCACATGAAGATAGAGCTACACTGCTATGCTTTTTGCTACTCCATGCTATGACCTGGATCCAATGCTGAATGCGTAACCTCAACACACTTTTTGCTGGGACCCAATGACTTTCGAGTGGTTTTGACATGAACTGGCTCAACAGATTAACAGAGTATGCCAAATCTGGTCTAGTTGTAGTTAGATATATCAAACTGCCAACTAGTTGTCTGTACATGGTGGCATCCACCTCTATAGTACCGTCGTCACTGCTCAACTTTAAGTTCTGTTGTAATGGTGTTGTTGCTGATCTGCACTGCTCCATTCTGAACCTTTCCAGCAAGCTTCTGGCATACTTCCCTTGAGTAAGAAAAGTTTTTCCAGAATCTTTCCATACCTCCAATCCCAAGCAATAATGAAGGTTTCCGAGATCTTTCATCTCAAACACTTGTGACATCTGCTGTTTGATTTCTTTGATCAGATTGTTAGCATTCCATGTTATGATCATATCATCTACATACAAAGAGATAAAAATAATTTGCCTTTGTTTATTAAACTTGGTATACGGATTTGGATCATTCAAGCTCCTATGAAAGCCATGCTGTACAAAAAATGAGTCAATTTTCTCATACCACGACTTAGGTGCCTGTTTTAAACCATAAAGTGCCTTTTTCAATTTACACACAAGATGTTCCTGTCCCTTTTTCACAAAACCTTCAGGCTGTACCAAATAAATTTCTTCCTTCAAGTCACCATTCATAAATGCAAACTTAACATCTAGCTGGTGTAGCTACCATTTATGTTTTGTTGCTAAGGAAATTGGCATTCTAATGGTGCTCAATTTGGCTACAGGAGCAAAGGTGTCATTGAAATCTATCCCCTCTTGCTGTGAGTAACCCTTTGCTACCAGTCTAGCTTTAAGTTTCTCTATACTCCCATCTGCATTTATTTTTGGTTTATACATCCATTCGCATCCTATGGGGGTTTTACCTTCAGGCAATTAAACCAAATCCCAAACATGGTTTCTGTTTATTGATTCTATTTCCTCATACATTACTGCCCTCCATGCATCAGATTTACTTGCTTCCTCATAATTTGCAGGTTCTACAATGTTTAAAATCTTTGACATTAATGCATAGTATTTCAATTTAGAAGGTAATCGAGTCTTCCTACTTGATCTCCTTGGTAGGGGACTTACCTCAAATCTGTCTATTTCAGCCTTTTCTGGGCTTGCTTCATTGATTACAATACCTGTTACTTCTTCTTCTTGTTTATGCTCCTGCTCTTCATCTTCCTCACTGTTTTCTTCCATTAGCAATGGAATGTGCCAATCACTGTTAAAGTCATCCTTTCCTTCTTCAACCTATTCATGAAATATGACATCTCTGCTTGTAAAAACCTTGTGAGTCACAGGATTGAATAACTTATATGCCTTGAACTCAGTGCCATATCCAACAAATATACATTTCAGGGCTTTGGGATCTAACTTCTTCCTATCTGCCTTAAGTATATGAGCATAAGCTTTTGACCCAAATATTCTTAAGTGACTCACTGCTTGTTTGAATCCAAAGAATGCTTCAAAAGGGGTTTTGAAGCCTAGACATCTAGTATGACTCCTATTCTTTAAATACACAGTAGTGTTAATAGCTTCTGCCCAAAGACCATTTAATAGACCCTTACCTTGAAGCATGCTCCTTGCACACTCCAAAAGAGTTCTGTTCTTCCATTCTACCACTCCATTCTGCTGTGGAGTTTGGGGCACTGTAAACTATTGCACAATCCCATGATGCTTGCAGAAATTCATAAAATCTCCCAACCTGTATTCTCCCCCTTGATCTGAGTGGAGAATTTTTATTCTTTTTCTTGTCTGGTTTTCTACCATGGATTTAAACTCTTTAAAATACTGAAAGGCTTGAATCTTTTTACTCAGAAAGTATATCCATGAAAATCTAGTGCAATCATCTGTAAATAAGAGAAAGTAATATGCTCCTCCTAATGATCTAGTTTGCATAGGTCCGCAGATGTCTGTATGCACCAGTTCTAAAATATCTCTTTCCTTTCTATTAACATGCAAAGGGAACTCTTCTCTATGCATTTTCCCTAATGCACATCCATCACAATCCAACTTAACATTATGGAAAACAGGGAGTCCATCAACCATACCTTTTCTCTGAAGTAGGATGAGGTCTTGGAGATTAAGATGGCCGAATCTCTGATGCTAGAGATCTTCGGCTGTCGATCCAGCTGCAACCATTGCTTGCCGTGGCATACTCTTCACATCTAGTCTTTATAGGCTCCCCACACGCACTCCTGTTGCAACTGTTTCCATCTGGCTATCCTTAATGACACAGTTAGTCTTAAAGAATTGAACTTGCATGTCCTGATCAGTAATCATTGAGATAGAGACCAAATTTTTCTTAATTCCTAGAACATACAATACATTTTTAAGGTGTCTAATGTCACCGCTAGGTAACTTTACAGGAATGTCACCATATCCTTTGATCTCATATCCACTATCATCTCCTAATAGATTTTCGACCCACATGAGGTTTCTTCAAGAAATTCAAACCAATCCTTCTTACCAGTCATATGTGAGGATGCGCTAGAGTCGACATACCATATGTCGTCCTCATCTCCCTTTGAAGCTGAAAGGTCACAATCGACTATAAATAGTCAAAGTTCATGGCTATGGTCCTCTTCTTCCTCAACAAAGTAACCCTTATGTTTTCTCTGTTTGTTTCTTCCTTTGTCTTCCTGCCTCTTATAACAATGTTTAATCTGATGACCAGGTTTTCCATAGTAAAAACATTTCTTGCTGGGAAAATTATTAGCAGACATACCTTTAAACGATCTGTTCTGAAATGTGTTGGCCCCTTTCTGCTGCTGCTGTTGCGGTTGCTGATGCTGCTTCCCTCTATACTGTCTCCTTTTTTCCATCAGAGCAAGGTCATTGCTCTGTGATTTCAGATTTTGTCGTCGCTCTTCTTCCTGTAGCAGAATCCCCGTTAGCTCATCAAATGCAGGGGCTTTCTCCCTTGCTTCCAGCCCTCTGATAAACATCTGGTATTCATCAGTCATTGCATTCAACGTGATCATGACCAGATCTGAATCAGAAACTTTCTCTTCGATATCTCCCAATCTGTCCTTCAAGTCTTTGACTCTAGCAATGAATCCAGCAGTAGACTCATTCTCCTCCATCTTCAATGCAAACAACTTGCCTTTGAGTGACAAGACACGGTTTGTATTCTGTGTCTGGTATAGGTTTTTGATCGTCGTCCAAATGTCAGTGGCCGATTTACAGTCTCTAATATGTGGGATAACATTGTCCTTGATGGACATCTTCAATATGACCTTTTCTTTTGTCTCCCTTTTATCCCAATCTTGTTCTTGTGCAGCTGATCCTGGTCTCAGCTCATTTCCTATAACGATCGACCACGCATTTGCACTTTCAAGTAAAGTGTGTATCTTGAATTTCCAGTTGGATAAATTTGATCCATCGAGTTTTCCAGACTTGTGGAGATATGATTCTATACTGTTATTGTTGGGTCCCTATAATACTAGTGATTACCCCATTACTATTGTAATTGTACCCCTTATTAATATTTTTGTGCCCCTATTATCCCCATATTGTTATCATTGTGCCCCATAGAATGCCTCTATTGTTATTTTTGTGGCTTTATATTATTATTGTTAGGTCGTCTGGGTTATATTGTGACTCCTTAGACTCCTATATATAGAAAGGAGGTTTTGTCATTT
>APFE030151003.1:144955-157046 GCA_000404065.3 Pinus taeda | reverse complement strand
TATTGTGACTCCTTAGACTCCTATATATAGAAAGGCGGTTTTGTCATTTGTATCATCCAAGAATTGTTCATTTATGTAATGTAAAGGAGGTTGCCCCTTCGAAGAGGCTGAATTTTAAGGCGTTGATTTATCTTTTCTATTTTTTTCTTGAGCTGATTTCATAATAGTGATTCATATTGAATTCATAAAATTTCTGATCCGCTGATGAATAAGTCTATCCAACTGAACACAAAAAAATCACCACATACCAGATCCGAACCTCTGTTTTGCTGAGAAAAAAAAATTGTACCTTTAATGAGCCACCACCGGGCAAGTCCGATCTGCTGCCACCAAACAGATCAAGAACTCCAATGCGCCACCACCGGACAAATCCGATCTGCTGCCACCGAGCAGATTTGAAATTTCAAAGTGCCACCACCGGGCAAGGCCGATCTGACAAAAAAAAATAAAAATTGCAGATTTTCCAAAGAGAAAGAGGTTGGCGCTCCTCGACGGCAAAGGATCCGCGCCAAAAACAAAATCGATGCATCTTATGTAATTGGCACGATTAAGGCTTGTTTTTCAGCGCCAATAACAATTTCTGGCGTGTTGGCGCGATTATCACTTTCAAAACAGCGCCAAATGGTGCGACTGTTCCTTAATAAATAGCGCCAACCCCTCTTTCCGCTCAAAAATGACACGACTGTTCATGACGAAACCGCGCCAACCCTTTCTTCCGCTCAGAGATGATCAGTCCTCTGAGACCTGTGCTTCAGGTGTTACTGCAATCCACCTGATTCTATGAATGCTTCTGTACACTCCACCGCCACTACAGTTATGTAATCAATGATGCATCCTAAAAAAAAAATTAAGGCTGTCCCTACTCTTGCTCTGATACTAAGATAAAAATCAGGCTTGAATTGAAAAAGAAGGAGTTGCAGCTCACAGGTGAGTACTGCACCTGGAGACTGCACTCAAACAAAGAGAACTCTCTCAGTACACTCTACATCCATCAAATGAGTAATTACATCCTTAAATACATTACTAGAGATAAGGAAGTTGCAACTAAACTCCTACACTCTAGGAACAAATCCTAAACTAAGAAGATATGTTACAACTTGTGTAACCATTTCTCTATTAATACAAAATAATATTAATTATTTTCAACTTAATCTACCTCAGTCATTGTTAATTCTTCTTTTGTCATTTGTTTATTCGATACTTTCAAAATATACCATGTTCACGGATACCAATATATAGCTATTTCTCCTCTCCTATCAATGAATGCTAAAAGAAACCTCTGTTATCAACAAATGCGAACATAAACCTCATATTAGTAAAGCATGAAATCCAACGGTATTGTGAATTACAATTTTAACTTTTAGCCACAGTGACTTCTCTGACTTGTTCAATTATAGAAGCCACTTCCATAGGCTTCTGTTTATTTAATTTCATTCACAGTGTGCTACTAGGCTGCCTGTTATCCCTTGATTATTTGTGGGTTGCAATTTTCAAATTTTGCACTCGAAATGATTCATTTATTTGTCTATTAAGAAAATTACAAAGGTGTCACCATGCATTTATTATCAAAGTTATACTTTATGCTAGAAGGTTCGTTGAAATTATTAAGAAAATTACAAATGTGTCACCATTAATTTATTATCGCAGTTATAGTTCAGTTCATTGAACTTCGATTTTAAAGACTGAATTTCTGCAAATCCAAAAAAAATAATCATATTCTGCGAACCTTGCTGCAACTTTCTGCGTGTTGAGGTCAGAAAAGACAAATGTCTTTCCGTATGTCAGCTTTTAGAAGAGTCAAATGTATCGGGTAATTATCGAATTTCCATTAGAAAAATTTCCATGATTGACAAGTAAGTTCAGTTTTTAGAAGAGTCAAATGTGTCGGCTAACTATCGAATTTCCATTAGAAAATTTTCCATGATTGACAAGTAAATTCTATGGTGTGAAGCCTTTTATAAATGTTTAGAAATAAACATTTAAATATATTTTAATTCTACTACCATGGTTAAGTACGTATATCTAGCAAATGAAATATCAATCAAATTTAAATTCAGAACTAGTCGACTATGACATGATGAACGACATAGAGTTATTGAAGGTAACTAATGATAATAACATAACTTTTAAATGATGGTTAGATGACATAATGGTTACATGGTTTAATGGATGAATAATACGTTAAATTCATGATCCACGTGGTTGAAACATGTAAAAGAAGCATGTGTTTCCATCACGTCAACACCATAATTGTCAAACATATATTCAAATAGTGAACAACGCTGAAATACTCAATGTCAAACATGGAGCAAAAGATGGGTGATATTAATGTTAGCAATGATTTAAAAATGCCAAGGGGTGATGGAAATATGTCATGTAATCTTGTGCTCAAAAATATGTGAGTGATGATTATGAGATAATAAAGGACATCAACAGAGTAGCTAACATATCAGTGGATTGAAGTGATTACAAAGAGATCATTAACACACATATCAACCATGAGGGAGAGTACCTAGGATAAGATATTATACCAAATCAACATTTAAAAAAGCATCATAGATTATAATCACTATTGTAACATAATTGAAGTAATTGTGCAACTTCTTGTTTATACTATTATTATAATGTTTATGATAAATCTCATTTCATTGCATTTATTTTAAATTTTTAATATAAATTTCTTTTCATTATATATTTTTTAAATTATTCTAATATAATTTGATGTTACTAGCCATTAAAGTTTTTTTGAATTAGAATTGTAATGTCAAAGGTTATAGTATATTAAAAAAATAAAGCCCATTAACATAATTTTAATTCCAATCTACCAGTTTATATTTGTATCTTTACCATGCTATTTGGCCATCTAAAGCATATTTGTATCTTTATTGTCGTTTGATCTCAGTCAAACAGATGGCGACAAACAACATATTCCTCGATGACAGAAAATTAGGTAGCTTTCCGACTCTTTGAAAGGCCTAGTAGGTGATAGATGAATTCGTGGTGATCAAGAGGGGCACACTAGATTACACCTATAGTTGAGAAGGTTTGGAATAAGAAGTACATCTAGCATAGGAGGAAGTCTCAAAGGAAGCATCCTCACCCGTTCGAAACCCAATCTCAGTATAGTTTGCCAAAGTCGAATAGCTTTTCTAACATTTCCTTTCTTGAACTTATAAGTGCAAAACAATAAAAAATGTGATGTAATAAACTAAGCTTCCATGGGTATTAGGGAGTTTAGTATTAGTATCTACCAAGAAAACACGTATAATATATAGTCTTGATATTTTATTTTGAAAATTTAATAAACATTTGTAAATGCTTCACAACCATTAAAACATATGGACGCTTTCCATAGTCTATACTTAGACTAAAATACCATGAACTCATTTTCTTTAGCTTGTTCTTTGAACAACCAACATAAGCAAACCGACCGTAAGTATGGCCTTTCTTAGCAATTTCCACTAAGACACAATTATGTTATGTAGGATAGTAAGAAACACTTATATTTTTAGAAAAGATAGAATGGTTCACTTATAACTCAATGTGGTCCAAGTCTTAGGTTGTTCACTTCCCTAGTTTGCTATGTTACTAGCTAACACTATGGAAATCTTCTTCATCTCTTATTTTTTCAATGGGGAGGATGCATTAAGAATCAAGCATTCTCATTTAGGATAGGTATTCTTACAAGCCTTATACAATGACTTGGATGCTTCCAGAAAATATAAGCATTCTCATTTAGGATAGATATTCTTACAAGCCTTATACAATGACTTGGATGCTTCTAGAAAATATAATCATCCAACATTGCCCATTAATTCCTCATTAAGATATGGATTGATCAATCATCTAATTAGAAATAAGATAAATTGTGTTATTTTGGGACTAAGCCCATGAACCAAATGGCAAGCATCCAAAGTTTTCACCCTCATGGTTAGGTCCTTACCGAATTGTGGAGAAAGAAGGTAAGAAAAATTAATCCACCTAGAACTCGGAGGGAGTTGAATTCCTCTACTCACCAATGAAATGCACCCCAATAGTACTTCCACTATTTAATTTAACAAGTTGATTAGTGTGTACATAGTGGATAGCTTAGTTGCTTGGTTACTACCTATTTTTGTTTGTAATTTCTTTTCTAGTAGGTAGTTCTTTTAAGTATTTAAGGATTTCAATGAAGCATGAAATCTACTTTAGTTCTTTCCATCTATCATTTGGGATTGAGTATAGTGTGAGAGAAAGATGGTAATCTTTGATAGGTTCTAGAATAAATGAGTATCCCATTTCTGGCTCATTTGCAATACTGATGATAAATCTATATTTGGCAAGGAAACACTCTAGTTGAGAAAGTGTTGGGCCGTGCAACAAGTATAAATTTACCCTTGATTACACTATCTTTTCCTCCTTTTTGTGCATTTCTGCCGTGAGAAAATAAGGTTTTGATAAGATTTCGATAGAAAGTTAATGAAACTGCTTTTGATGCGATTTGATTGTCAAAACGAACTTTCGTTGTTTATTATTAAGAAATTGGCGAATGGAACAACTTCTATTCAAACTATTGAACAACAAAGGCTAAACAGAGGAAAAAACGTGCATCTTGTGTGGACAAATCAAGAAGCGAATTAGGAGGATCAACACAAGATAGAAAGATTGTCTGATAATATCATTTAGTTGTGATTTCTTCAGCATCTCCTGATCCTGAGGAATCACATTTATCTCTTTTCCTCTTTGAATATAAGAAGAAAAAGACGAATAGAATAGGGGAAGAACTTTCCGCCTTTTTAATTCATTTGTAATTTTAATATACAGAATGTTATTCTGAAAGACATTGTGTTGTAATGACATTTGGATTTGATGAATAATAAATAATTCACATTGTTGTTCATTTACGAGATCCTGAAGTATCAAGCAATAATCATTGGTGGCTTGGGCCCAGTCACCGGTGGATTTCACTGTTGTTCCTCGTTTTATAGTTTACCTTTCTTTTACTGTAAAGTTTAATTACTCTGTTTCATAGCTTCACAATTGATTTACTTTCATTAGTGTTGAGTTTGTGAATTCACTGCGTTGATTCTTGTTTCCGTTTGGTTAGCTTCATTTATTTATGTCGTGTATGATTTAATTGTAGAACCATTTCTTGTTAATTGAAAGCCAAAGTGTTATCTATTAGATCAAGCATATTAATTTTATGCATAAGTCTAGATTTAGCTGAAAGAGCTCTGTTATCACTACGGTGCACTCAATTGATGTAAATGCGGTTAGAAATTTCATTTAAGATTGAATTGTGATTTCGATTCAGATTGAGTTTTGATGATTGAATACGTTAATTTCCTTGAAGTTACAAGTTTGTAGTTTACGGTTTGATCTGTTTACTCTTGTATTGAAATCAATAAGTTATTTTAAAGCATTACTCTTTGTAGATTCAACGATTTGCATCACTTGCACATATTGTGTACACCCTTGAAACAAAAAGACTTACCCAGGTTGATAATTAATTTGAGGCATTTAAGAGTTCTAAAATACACCTTATTTGTGCCCAACAATTCTGGTGTCATTTCCGGGGAGAGTGTTTCCATTTCACAGAAGGTGATGTGTGTTTTATGTTTGTGTGTTGCGAAAGAACTAGGTATTAAAAACGAAAGGTAAGAACCTATGTACGAGTAAGTAAAGTGCTTGCTCCCTCGCTCGCTTTTCAACGCAGTTGCGTAGGAATAGATGTTTGCTGTGAAAGAACTGGGTATTAAAAGAAAAAGGTAAGAACCTGCGTACGAGTATGTAAAGTTCTTGCTCCCTCACCCACTTTTTAGCAAAATTGCATAGGAGTTAAAGTAGAAATAAATGTTTGAATTTCTCTGTGAATGACTAAGAAGAAAATAGTAGAAAAAGATTTAATTCCTCTGTCCAGATTTGAAAAATCTAAGGGATCAGCGCCCCTTGGACGATCAACCTTTATCAACAAAATCATAAGGAAAGTTGAGTATCAGTCATCAGTAGAACCCCGAATAGTTTCTACAAGAAATCCTACTGTAACCCTTCAGGTCGCAGGATCACCATCTGCAGCTGACGCTGAGATTCATAGCAAGACTAAAGGGTCTGAACAGAGTTTTTAGAACACTGAAAATTTTCAGTTTATCCCTTTACAAGAAGGGAATTCTTGCAATCTCCGTGAAGGAGAAGGAGAAACAGGTAGCGCTGAGAAGATTAATTCATCAAAACGCAAATCTCCTGAAGTAGTAGTTGAATAGAGGGCACCCAGTATTCCGGACCAAGGTAATGCTGTTAAAATTATTTTAAAAGTCCCTTTCGACTCCCCTAGAAATAGAGCTCTAGCACTAGAAATCCCTAAAGAATATTGGCATATTTTTAACCAAATGTTCAATAATCCACAATAGCCTCAAACCTACACATTACAATACCCTATCGTTGATAGAGTTGTCAATGATCCCATGAAATCAATACCATTACATGATATTCCTACCTTCCATGGGTTAACTTCAGAGGATCTTGATGCATTCCTTTTCGAATTCAATGTTTTATGTAGGGGATATGATTACATTACCGATCCCCAGAAATTGAAGCTGTTCCCCTCTACTCTGAAGGGAGCAGCTCTATATTGGTTTATGGGGCTTGGTGGAGGTAGCATTAATGACAGGGACCAAATGAAAACAACCTTTCTAAAAAAATACCAAGATTATTGCCGAACTAGAGAACTGAAGGATGAAATATTTCAAATGGTAGTTAAGACTAATGAGACTCTTGAAGAATATGTAGAACATTTTCAATAGAATCTACAAAGATCTCCTTATCTAAATTTGCCTCGTGAAGTTCTTAAAACTGCGATGATCAAAGGTATGAAAGACCAATGGGTAGAAACGTTAAATTTAATGGGGAAGGGTGATATTTATCAAGAGGATTATGACAATATTATACAATTGTGCATCAGGTGTTCCAGAGGCAGTACAAAGCTGAAACCAACTAGGCATGATGCGATCACCAGAGGCAAAAAAGCCTCGGGAGGAGCATTACACAAGTTGAAATTGGTAATCTACTGGAAGATTTCAAGACTGATATCCTGGGGACCTTGACCACACAATTGGATATCATTCAAGCCAAACAAAAGCAAGCCGAAGCAAAACAGAATTTGGCTATCTTTTGTCCACATTGCAGAAAAAACCACAATCATAGAGAATGTCTATTAGATACGATTCAAACATGTGCCATTTTCTCTAAGGATCACATTATAGAAAGCTGCCCATCGCTTCCTAGATTAAAGGTGTAGAAGAGGAAGTGGAACCAGCATATCTAATGAACTAGTGTCGTCAATGGCAAACATGTCTGATAGGTATGCCTACAAAACGATCTTCGTTCTTTCTTTCTTCGCAATTTAATTCTCCACAGTATTCAAGAGAAACATGGCAGAACCAACTGCATTTCTCTACATGGCCACCTCAAGCATTTTCTATGCCACCATGGCCTAACCAATCAAATAATAACTGGCAAAATTCCTCTTACCCTCCACTTTTCTGGTAGAACACCCCTTATTCCTCTCAATGGTCTCCTTCTACCTCGCAAAATCAGAACTGGCAACCAAATTGGCAAAGATCTGCAAAGCAGCCTATGGGCACAGTTCCTCTACCTCAACCAACCTTACCAGCACCTTATACGTTGCAGAAAAATCCTCAACCTAATATGCGGCCGCAACTCCCAACTCAACCCAACCCAAATCCTAACAACAGACCAATCCAATCAGTCCAAATTATTGAAAGTTTGAACCCTGAAGTTGAGATGAGAGAATGTAATGAACTTAAGATTTGGACACGTAATTGCTCTAAATGAGGACAAAAATCTGTAACCTAAGGTTAAATAAATGCATCTGAATAAGCCTTGGAATATAGATGACCAACAAATAAAACAGGGAGGAGATACAGTCTGGTAGAAAGGTCTTGAGGAAATTATAATTACTTCTCCCCCATTCCCAGAAGGATTGATAATACCTTGCACAATTGAACATCCTGACTTTGATCTTCTCGGTGAACTCAAAATTATCTATATAAAAATACCCCTCCTCTAGGCCATTCAAGACATTCCGATATATGATAAAACCATTAGTGAATTGTGTGCAAAGAATTCTGTGAGGAAAACAAAAATAACACCAACTGTCCATGTCATCGGAACTTTGTCTGATTTATTACTAGGCAAAGAGACACCTGTAAAATACGAAGACCCGGGAAATCCCATTGTTACAGTAAAAATAAATGGCCGATGTTTTCCCAATTCTTTAGTTGACCTAGGGGCAGTCATTAATATTCTTACAACATAAACTTGCGAAGTGCTTGGCATCACAGCCTTAGAACCAACCACTACATTTCTGGAATTAATTGACCATTCAATAATTAGGCCAGAAGGAACATTACAATATGTGATGGTTTCTATGGATTCATGGGAATATCCGACAGATTGTTTTATTATTAACCCCAGAAATCGACTAGATGGACATCCCTTAATACTAGGAAGGCCTTGGCTAGCAACAACTGATGCTTATATAGGCTGCCGAATAGGTAGTATGACCATAACCAGAGGGAATGATGTAAAGAATTTAGCTTTATACCCTCCTGCTCAGCCAAGCCTAACCATTGTAAAAACTAGGAAACAACTAGCATCATATTTAAAAGAAAATATTTGTTCACCATTGACTGTGGCAGATGCGCTTGAATTCAAAAACCAAATAGAAGATGATGTCATTAATACCTTTATTAATCACCCTACTGCAATGTCTAATTTGAGATGTCACATGATTAATGATCTGAAAATCACCCTTGAGCGATCTCAGTTAAAGAATTATTGAATGAAAGTATTACAGACTCATGTGCTGGTGTGTGTCTATGTCATCTTAGGCAACGAATTGATTAGATTGCAAAATACAAAAACACTGGAAGAATGGGAAACAATAAGAGAAACACAGTAAGCAAGTACAAGCACACAACAAATTAATAAGGAGTTCACCCTATCCTCCAGGGCTACATCTCCGGTCCAGCTTTCAGTGGTGGCCTTCTTTTATTGTGTCTTTAAAGCATAGTTTTTACAGTGAGGCGCTCAATTAGAGTCTCCTGAAACAGATGATGCTTGGTAGGGTGGTTCTTGGATTCCCCAAGCCACTAGAGTACACAAACTCTTTTCCTTACCAGATCTTGACCTCTCTGGTCTTTAATGGGAGGAGCCCAATGTGGTGCTCAATTCCCGATAGATCCTCTCAGGGATTGCTTGAATCTCTCAAGCTTTATGTCTGCTCGATGCTGCCTTAGGTCAGCTCAGCTCTCTATTTTCTGCTTTTTGCTTCACTGTCTCTTCTTTGCTCTCTCTGTCTTCGTTCTCTTCTTCTCTCCTCTTCGTCATGTTCTGTTCTTTGTCTATTCATGGCTTAAAGCCGATCTATCTCATGACTATTTGATTCCTCTTCTGCCCCTTCGGTTCGCCTGCTACTGTTCATTTAGAGATCCTTGCCTCTGCGTCATCATTAACGGCTTACAAGGAAGTGACCACTCGTCCTCTTAAAAACTGCACCAGCTCTTCCTCAATGGTTCGGTAATCTAGTTGCACTATGGAATGACTCATCCGCCAACTCAGTGGTCAAATCAGACTTCAGACTTCTTTATGCTGCGACTTAATTCCCCTGTCAAATCTGGTTCATCCATCAGGCGTGATCTCCACCATTAGATTTGGAACCCCCAGATCCGACATTATTCACTCATTTCGAGCGGTTGACTTGCTCGACCGTTAGCGTGCGATAAGCAGCTGTTTTCTCTCTCATTCGTCGGACACGTGTCGTGCGATGAATGGAATCGCTCGGTTTCAGCCAAATTTGCTTACCTCCCAAAGGTGTCCCCAATATGCCGCTAGTTTTGTAGCGCGGGTCCCGCCTTTCGCCTCAGTGCTTTCCCCACGGTTTCCCAGCTTCCCATACGACCGAGGGCTTGGGGCCTTTCCTTCTCGAGGGGTTTTTTCCAGCGATGTGCAATCAGGAATGGCCTCCGTTTCCCGATCTAGGCTTCCCAAGTGCCAGTTTTGCCTCTTGTGCAGACTCCATGGGCCTCAGTCAACGCGCTTTGACTGAGGTCCTCGTCGTTCCTTGCTGGCTGCAATCTGCCACTGTCCAGAGGTCTTCCTGATCGCTCTGTGTTCATAAATTTGAAGTCTGTCCTGTCTTAATATAGTCATGGCACTTTGGTAATCTTCATGGATCCAATTCGGATCAATCATAGGCCAACAATGTTAAGTAAAATATTAATTATGGAAACTCATCATGCCAAAAGAAACTCAAACACTTGTTTAAAGTGCTATTATAACTGATCATATCATAGGCCAACAATGTTAAGTAAAATATTAATTATGGAAGCTCATCATGCCAGACGAAGCATATTCGGTGGGTAATGAATTTTTCTTTTCAATTTAAAAGAAAAATGAAATTCCACCACTCTATATCCACCCTTCCTTGAAATATATAATAAACTATATATGTTTATTAGCATAAATATGCCCCTCATGCTAAGAAAGGTCCAAAAACAGGTGAGATGACATGGATTTGGTTGGACACCAAACAAAAAAAGTATTATATATGTGTGTGTGTTTATTAACATAAATATGCCCCTTATGCTAAGAAAGTTCCAAAAACAGATGAGATGACATGCATTTGGTTGGACACCAAAGAAAAAAAGTATTATATAAATATATTTGTTAATGTATTATATTTTCATAAATAATATTTTATTTAAAAAATAATAATTTTAATAATTTAAACTCGTGTCAAAGGTAAATAATGTGTAAGCATTTACATATAATTTATATAACAATATGCACACATTTATATATTCATAAGTCATAAATATGGTTTTAAATAAATATTTGTAGAAGTAATTATCTATATTTTGTATTTAAATTAAGAATATTTGAATGATCTTGAAAAATTTAGATTTAGTTGTTACATCAAGAGTGTTTTTAACATAATTGTAATGAATGGTTCATTAATTTATCCCTTATATTAAAAGGTTAAAATGACATTTTTTTATTAGTCATCATTTAATTAAGTTAGGCTTTTGGTTAAAATAGAAATATTTGATATATTATATTATTGTTTTAATGTAAAAATGGATTTAGTATCTTGAGTTATCACTCAAAGTATATTTTAGAATGATAAAAGCTCCAAGTCACCCTATTCAATCCAATACAATTTTGATAAATCATCTATTTCTACCTCAAAGACTTACCTTTACCTTTCTAGGTTAGTTCTCTATTGGCTTCAAATAGGTAGCTCCCCTAAAAATCACTTAAGTATTATTAGGGGAATTTTGAGGTAAAAAACAAGTCTCAAAACAAAAAATTACCAAACAAAATCAACTTTAATAAAACCAATAAGATTCAAGATGATGATGTTATCCTTGGGGGTAAATATTTTGGGAGTGAAAAGGAAAGACTAATTTTTTAATTGTATATTTAGCTTATCTCCTTATACATTTACTTAAATGTCAAGTGTAGGCACTTGTTGGATGTAGAATTAAATTCCACATATAATGAGTACCCACTCTGCGTACTTTTCAGTAGGTCACTTCGAAAAATAATTAAAAATACATGAAAAATGTGTTTTAAACACAATTTTTCATGTATTTTCAATTTCTTTTGGTGTGGATTTGCTAAAAAGTATTTAGAGTGGGTACTCATATCCAACATGTGTTAACAATTTAAATTTGAGTAAAGCTATAAGGAGAGAAGCCGAAAATACAATTAAAGAAAAAGAGTTTTATTTCTTATCATTTAAAAAATCATGAATCTTATTTTATTTATTCTTTTGCCAAATAAAAAAATTGTAACTTTATTTACCAAGATAAACAAAATTGTTGAAAGAATATTTGTTATTAAGCCAAAAAGCTCATTCTACAACCGCGATGTGTAAGTATGCCCAACTAAAAATAAAATATTGTCTAAATATAAAACAATGTTTCCTATAATAAAAAGAAATGAAAAAATATACATATGCTATGCATATTTAATTAGTTTTCTATATGACCCAATATAATTTCATGTAAAGTAATTATAAGTAAAAAAA
>APFE030151003.1:99025-142425 GCA_000404065.3 Pinus taeda | reverse complement strand
ATACTGGCATAGTAGTGGTCTCATGGCGCTCATACTGATGAGAAGGACCACCTATCTCATGCTCAACCTCTGATAATACCTGTGAAGTGCTGAAGAGGTCACGGGAGATAAATTCATCCCAAGTAATGCCCTGCAATCCCAACTGATGATCCACCAAAATCCGGATAAGAGCAAAGTGATAAACACTATTAAGTTGCTGCTGAGGGGTCTTGTGTTGCATGAAGGTGTTCATCCTCTCTATGCTCCTGCAAATGAAACATGGGATGTTCATCATCGGTACCCTGGTAAAGTGCATGAGCAACCTGATGTGATAGGCATACAGACGAGAGAACCTCCCCTCACAGCTGAAATACTTCAAGATCAATTTCATGAGTGGGGCATATTCATCTTTCAAGTATTTGAATGGAAAGACTCTTTGGAGCTGCCTCAAGAATCTGGCCTTAATGTAAGGCTCATAGTGATTCCAATCAACCTTCTGTTTCTTGTACCACTATTCTCCAACATTCGGTATGCCGGTTGCTAATGAGATCATTTCAGGTGTTAGTGTGAAAGTGACCCTGGCCAAGATAGAGTGACCTCCATGTAAGTGAAGCACAAAAAGATGGGCCAACTCATGATGAACTTGAACATTAGCCACCCTTTGACAAAACTCAAAACATGATAGATGTTGGAAGCATGACATAGCAAGGGGGCAGGCCTGCAATTCAGTGAGGGTGGTTGGCTCATCCCTAACATGTTTGCCACTTTTGTGATGTCTCCGGGGAGCCTGTTTTTCTGAGGATGAATCACTTTGGGTTTCCATCTCATACTCTGATGAATGCTCAGGTGTCATGACTGCTATATGTGTACTGTGCTTGGACTGCCCTTTGATGATGGTATGAAACTAGGTGTTGTTGTGATATTTTCCACCAAGGGGAACAATGCAAAAAGGGAGTGTTAGGAAAGGAATAATATGGTGGGAATAGGGGTTATGGGGAAAATGTTGTTTAGGGATATGTAGGAGGGTTTGGGGATGTTATAAGGTAGGGTTTTGGGGTTTATATTGACCAATGAGTGGAGGGATAGGGAATAGGGGTTTGGTAATATTTTAGGGTAGGGAAAATAGGAAAAAATGGGATAGGGGGGATAGGGAAAAATGGAAAGAAAGGGAAAAATGTGAGGTGAAAACGAAGCTTTGGCACCAACACAACAAATTTGCAACCCTAGCAACAATGTTTTTGACGGTTTCAAGAGGTAGTGTTTATGAGTTTTTATTGCAAGTATAAATGGCCATGAACCACCATCACATCCACAAAATTTGATGAGGAAGCCACGATATAGACCCTACCTAGAAATTGGAAAGAATTCCAAACGATTTGTGGCAAATTTGGAACGATTTCGGGCCTTTGTGGGTGTGCGCCGCGTAGTAAACCCAGTGCGCCGCACTTTGTATGTGCGCCGTGCTGGTGTTGAATTAACACTGTGGGGTAGCGTTGTGTGCGCTGCACTCTCTATGTGCGCTGCGCCCCTCTGTGTGTGCACCGTGCTCTGGAAAAACGCCTCCAATCTCACTCGAAACACGCACTAGCTTCTAACAATGACTTTTCAATGCTTCTCTATAACCTTGAGTTGTACAATGACTTTGTTTTCTTGTGAAAATCCTTTATAAAGGCATTGGGAATCATGGGTTAAATTTTTGCTTCTTCAAAAACCCACTTTGCTAATGTTTCATTTTTTATTTTTTCACTAAGTTAATGCAACACTAAATTTCACTTTTCCCTTTGCATTTTTAGCTAGAATGATGAAATTTTTGGCACTTTTTGCAGGGGTTGCATGACAGGGCATTTGGCCACGGAAACCATGACTGCACCTGAAGAAATCAACTGGAGACTTTTTTGAAAATTATCACAAATGTCATACTGTTTGACTTTTCTTCAAAACAGTGCTTTGAAGAACAGTCGTAATCTGTCAACAGGATGATGAAAACCTTTGAATCATAACTTTGTAAGGGCCTCCCTTTCGCCTGCATGGCTTTATTGGACATGGTTGAAGACCAAATTGACTAATCCCTATACCTAATGACTGAAAATGACTCTTGTCTATTAAGGATCAAACATTGACTGTCATGGACCTTAGTGAACACTGACAAAAGACCTAAGCCAGCAGGTGCCAGACATGAGGGGAACTGACTAACAAGACCTTTCAGTTAGATTATGGCATGCCCCTGGCGAAATGCATCTGGAGTGAATGGAGCGAGACACCTAAAAATGAAATGATGAAAGAGTTTTGATCTCTGACGGAGGACTGACAAGACCGACTCTAACACAATGCACCTGTTACATTCCAAAGAGCCCTACTTAGTATTTTTGTAGACTTGATAAATGAAGGATTGGAGGTGTACATGGATGATTTCATGCCCTATGGTGATGACTTTGACTAGGCATTACAAACATTGGAGAAAGTCCTAGATCAGTGTATTGCTACTAGACTATGCTTAATCCATGAGAAATGTCATATGATGATGATAGAAGGCTTGATTCTAGGTCATTACATTTCAGCAGCTAGAATTCAGGTAGATCCAGTAAAGATACAGGTAATCCTCTTATTAGCTACTCCTTTCACTCAAATAGAGGTACGTAGTTTTTTGGGTTTTGCTTGATATTATCGTAGATTTATAAAGAATTTTTTGCGGATTGTTGCATCTTTATATGCCTTGACAGGAAATGTTGATTTTATATGGAATAATAGATGTGACACTGCCTTTACAGATCTGAAATGGTTAGTATCGATAGCACTAGTATTACGAGGCCCGAATTGGGATATACTTTTTCAAATTTCGTCAGATGCATCAGATACAACTATTGGAGTTGTTCTTGGCCAAGAAGAATACAAGAAACCCTACGCTATATATTACATCAACAAAAATTTAACTCTTGTTGAGTTGAATTACACGGTAACAGAAAAAGAGTTCCTAGATGTTATTTATGCTATCAACAAATTTAGACACCATATATACCCTATAGTTTTGTATACTGATCACTTTGCTATTAAATATCTAGCCAATAAACCCATTACAAATGTAAGAGTGGCATAACTATAAGGGATCGACTAAGGAAGGAGAACCTCATGGTAGACTTCCTCTCTCGAGTTCCAAGAACAGACGATACACAGGCGGTGGAGGACCAGTTCTTGGATGAACATTTGTTTGCTGTGGCCGTAAAAACACCATGGTATATAGACGTAGTAAATTTCTTAGCAGTGGGAAAATTTCTCAAACATCTAACATCCAGAGAAAGGAAATTGATTGTGCAATGTAGCACTTGTTTCTCCTAGATTGGAGGATACCTTTTCCACATAGGAGCTGGTATGCACATCCGCAGGTGCATCAGGGAGGACAAATTTATGATATCTTAAAATCCTGCCGTGATGGACCTTCCGGTGGACACTTTGCAGACCGCAAAACTGGACATAAAATTCTATAGATGGGCTACTATTGGCCCACTATTTTTAAAGATGCTAATAAATTTGTCCAGGCATGTGATAGTTTCCAAAGGATGGCTCTCTTTGGCCAATTTGATTAAATGCCCCTGCACCCATAGCTGGTGATAGAACCCTTTGAGCGTTGGGCATTAGATTTCATTTGGTCGTTGAAACCACCATCCAACCAGAAAAAGTATATATTGGTTGCAACAGATTATGTAACTAAGTGGGTGGAAGCAGTAGTGTTACCAAGAGCAATAGAGGAAACTATTATTAATTTTCTTTTCGAAATTTTTGTGCAGTATGGCTTATCCAGAGAAGTAAATACTAATGGGGGGCCACAATTCGGGGGTCACAAGATTGCTGCTACACTGAAAAGTCATCACATCACACACATAGTTACCTCTCTGTATCACCCGCAGGTGAATGGGTAGGTGGAGAGCACCAACAAAGTTATCGAAGTTATTCTAACAAAGACTATCTTATCACATTGACGAGACTGGACTGCTCAATTTCCAGAGGCCTTGTGGGTGTATCGCACAACTTGGAGAAACACTACTGGATACTCACCGTATCAACTGGTATTTGGTGAGGAACCCATTTTTCCCATAGAATTTGAGATACAAACACTAAAGGCAGCCCAAGAAATAGGACTGGATTTAACTGAAGCCTAGGTGAAATTCGGTTACTGGCTCTACATCATATGAAACTTATTCAATAGCAAAGAGACAAATGGCATGATGCCCTGATTAAGAAAAAGACATTTCACAAGAGTGACTTGGTACTTCTTTACGATTCCAGGTTCCAAGACTTCCTTGGAAAACTACAGACTAGATGGTTAGGCCCCTATGAAATAAATCAAGTAAACGACAATGGTACTCTTACGCTGGCCACCATTGATGGGTTTGGTTCTTCTTTTAGGGAAAATGGGCATCAGGTGTGCCTCTACCAAAATCCGCTTACCAAAGAATATTTCTATCATTAGATACGTGAAGATCCCACCATGCAAGTTTTAGCTGCAAAAGGAAATCGTTCAACAGCTTCATCTTCATAAATTTCATTTCTTCTCTGTAAAATATGTAAATATGATTGCTGGTTTGATTTTCTTTCCTTTTTTCTCTTTTTCTCTGCTATTTAATCTATTGAACAACACTTTCTTGATTTTTATCATTTTGTTGTTCAATTTATTGAACAACTGCTGTTTAATCTATTGAACAACACTTTTCTTCTTTTTATCGTTTTGTTGTTCAATTTATTGAACAGCTGCTGTTCAATATATTGAACAATACTTTCTTTCTTTTTATCGTTTTATTGTTCAGTTTATTGAACAACTGCTGTTCAATCTATTAAACAACACTTTCTTGCTTTTTATATTTTTTTTGTTCAATTTAATTGAACAACTGCTGTGCAATATATTGAACATCACATTCTTTCTTTTCGTTGTTTTACTATTCAATTTATTAAACAACTACTATTGAATTTAGTGAACAATTCTCGTTCAATCTATTGAATGACACTTTCTTTCTTTCCATTGTTTTTCTATTCAAACTATTGAACAACACTTTTTTCGTTGGCTTTGATGTTCATTTAATTCAATAACTGTCGTTCAATCTATTGAGCAACACTTTCTTTCTTTTCGATTGTTTTGCTGTTCAAACTATTGAACAACTGTTGTTCGTTTAATTGAACAGTTGTTGTTCAATAGATTGAACAAAACTTTTTCCTTTTTTTGCGTGGTTTTGTTGTTCGTTTAATTGAACAACTATTGTTCAATCTATTGAACAACACCTTTTTTCTTTTGCGTTGTTTTGCTGTTCATTTAATTGAACAACTATTGTTCAATCATTTGAATAGCCGCGGTCCAATCCAATTGAACAACAAAATTTTTCTTTTCTGTGATTGCTCTTCACTTACCTCAGCCCCACTTTTCTTTTGTTTTTCATTTTGTTTTCTTTTCGTGGCATGAAGTACACTAATTTTATAAGGACAATGAATTTATGGATTCTATTGAAAGGAGTTATACCATTAATGTTATGATCTTTAACAAGACAACTTCTTGATGAAAGATTCTTTTGAAGAAAAGGGACACGGTTATTTATATACTTATTCATTCGGAAGCCGTTTTTAGAGCTGTTTTTTTTTAATTGGCCTAAGTTTTCGAGATCTTTCCATTGAAACACTTAGTTTTAGAATCTACAGCTTCAGGTTTTGGCAAATGTAAATTCCATGCCAAGTTATTCTTGACAGAACCAACTACTTCCAACGGTGGTCCTACAATATGGATTTACTTAGAAGTAAATGTCTTTACAGAATAGCCTCAGGCAAAGAAACTAAACTTAAAGATGAATGTAAGGAAACCAAATGTGAAAATAGGCAAGATCAATCACGTGGGTTGTTAGTGATGTCTATTTCTCCAGACCTTAGATTCCATATTGCAGAACGTGATACCCCTAATGAAGTAATGAAACAATTCACTAAAGTTTTTGGAATGAAAAGTGAGATTACAGACCATCATCTCGAAAATGAGTTTCTTACGTTGGACCCCAATAATTTTTCTTCCATTGAAGATTTTTTGTCCAAGTTTAAGACCCTTAGACTTCTATTGGAAGGTGTTAAGGTTAAGAAATAATATGGTAGCCTTATCTATTCCATTCTTACTAAGCTGGGACCAACCTACTCTCTGTTTGTTTCCACTTTCCATTCTACTAGAGAAGACTTCATTTCTCAAGGAAAAAACTACAAGTCCCCCTCTTTTGTTCCGTTTTGTGATTATTTAATAAGAGAACAAGAAAAACTCTTACATCTTGGTCTTCTTAATCTTGGAAACTCTTCTCAGAAAGCATTAGCCACCTAGAAACAACCAAATTCAAAGAATCCTAAGAAGCAACATCCTAAAAATAATGGTCCTAAACCAAGCAAGAGTCCTAAGCAATTTCAGTCTCAAAATGAAAAATCAATTGAACAAAATAATAAGGAAAATAAAAACAAAGGGAAGAAGACTGATAGACATTGCAACTTTTGTAATCGAGATGGCCACTTAGAATCAAATTTTTTTAAGAAGATGGAAGCCTTGGAAGAGGCAACGAAGAAGCCTAACATCCATTTGGATCATTCTTCAACTTCAACTTCATCTTTAGGAATTTCACTTTCTACATGTGGTTGTCAAGCATCTTGGTCTGGTTATGCACTAAATGTATATTTTTCTTCTCATTTTCATGAGTGACTCATTGATTCTAGAGCTTCTTATCACATGGCCAAAAACAAGGCCACACTTTTCTTCTTTAAATGATTGTAACACCAAAAATATATATGTTGGTGATGATAGATCTCTTAGTGTTATAGGGACTGGAACTGTTAATCTAGACAATGGTCAATTTAATAATGTATTATGTGTTCCAAGCTTTTCGTATAACCTTCTATCTATATATCAGATAACTCATTTAGGTAAAGGTAAAATTGTTGAATTTTCACCTCACGATGTTGTAATTAAGGACCTAAGAGATCCTAGATAGATTTTAGCTACTGGCATTGTTGACGATTCTACAAGGTCGTATAAGTTTAACAAATTTGGGTCATCGAAACTTCCTTCAGTATTTGTTGCTCATAATGATGAAGTGAGCAAACTTTGGCTTGAGTGATTTGGTCACTTAAGCTATCGCTCCCTTCAAAATCTATGTAAAGAAAATATGGCGACAAGTCTCCCTACGGTATCTTGCAGAGATGGTGTTTGTTCCGAATGTGTACTCAGAAAACATCATTGTGATAGTTTTGAAAAACATGCCTCTTGGCACGCCTCGACCCCTTTACAGCTTGTGCATAGTGATTTATGTGGTCCACTTCCAGTTGTTTGATTCTCTGGCTACAAGTATTTCTTTACTTTCAATGATGATTTCTCCGGATGCAATTGGGTATACTTATTGAAACTCAAGAGTGAATTATTTAACATGTTCTTGGCCTTTAAGGCCTTCATTGAGAAACAATATGGACATCAAATTCTTAAGCTAAGATCTGATAATGGTGGAGAATATGTTAGCAAAAAATTCATCAACTTTTTCATTGAGCATTAAATTGAAATGCAACATATAGTTCCATATACTCCACAACAAAATGGTATAGCTGAAAGGAAGAATCACACCTTAAAGGAAATGGCTAATTGTATGCTTCAATCTAAAGGAAATAGTCTTAATTTTTGGGCATAAGCAATTTACGGTGAAAATTACATAGTAAATCGCACTCCTACTAAGGTTTTAAATAATTTCACTCTAGAAGAAGCATGGAACTCAATTAAACTAGATGTAAGTCACTTTCATGTTTTTGGAAGTGAAGCATGGGCCCATATTCCAGATGAGAAACATAAATCTTTAGAACGTAAGAGTGAAAAATGTATTTTTGTTGGATATTTTGAAGATGTCAAAGGATATAGACTTATTTCACTTAAGTTCAAAAATGTTGTCATTAGAAGAGATGTATAGTTTGTTGAAAATATACCAGCCTACGAGCCTAGTTTAGCGGATGTGCCACCTCTCTCTATCCCTTCTACTTTTGAAAACATTTATTCTTCAGATGATGACAATCCTCGCCCACCTTCTCACGATCCTCCTCAACTTCCAAAATGGGTTCGTTCTACTCGAGATGTAGGAGGTGCTCTTGCAGGTGGTCCTACAAATCAGTGATATACACATTCTCAGTTCGATAGAGCCTCTTCTTTATTGGCTCAAGATTCAATGAATTATGATCCTGACACCTTTGTATAATCTTCAGGCCATCCAAATTGGGACGTAGCTATGAATGAAGAATATCGTTCATTATTGACAAATGATACATGGGATCTTGTTCCTCTTCCAAAGGGATGAAAACTTTTTAGATGCACATGGGTTTACAGAACCAATTTTGCACCAAATGGAAAAGTTGATAAACATAAATCTCGTCTTGTTACTAAGGGTTTTTCACAATTTGAAGGCATTGACTATCCTAAAAACTTCTCCCCTATTTCCAAAATGAACTCTATCTGCCTTGTTCTTTCCCTTACTGCCTCTTTCAATTGGGAAGTCCATCAGATGGATGTTAAATCTGCCTTCTTGCATGGGGGCTTGCATGAAGAAATCTATATGGAATAACCTCTTGGCTTTATACAAACAAACTTTAGCCATGTATGTCAGCTTAAGAAATCCCTTTATGGTCCCAAGCAAGCCCCTCAGGCTTGGTATGCCAAAATGGATAGCTTTCTTTTAGATATTGGCTTTTCTAGGTGTCATTCTGACAATACTGCCTACACCAAGAAAGTGGGTAAGTCTCTTATCATTCTTGTTCCTTATGTTGACTCTCTTATCCTTATTGGTAGTGATCCAAACCTTATAAACCATGTGAAGTCCAACCTTAAAAAGCAGTTTGAAATGACAAACTTAGGACACTTGCATTATTTTCTTAGTCTTCAATTCTTCCAATCCAAGGAAGGTATTTCCCTTTCCCAGTCCAAGTATGCATGTGATCTTCTATGCCACTTTCACATGGAAGACTTTAAGCCAACCCCTTCTCCCTTTCGATCTGGAGTCAAACTTTCAGTCACTTGTACTTCCCCTGAAGCTTATGCTACCTTATACCATCAACTTCTAGGGAAACTTTTGTATTTGACCCATACCTGTCTTGACCCTTCCTTTGTTGTTGGCCTTATTGCTCGGTTTATGTAGAACCCACATGAAAGTCATTGGAAATTAGCTCAAAGAATACTTTGTTATGCTCAAGGTACAATTTAGTTTGGGATTCATTACAATGCAGAAGCATCTCCTATAATGGTTGGTTTCATTGATTCCGATTGGGCTAGTGACCCTGATGATCGGAAGTCCACTGCAGGTTATGTTTTCACTCTTGGTTTTGGACATATTACATGGGCTTGTAAGAAAAAAAGTGCTATTTCTCTTTATTTAGTAGAAGCAAAGTATTGTGGCACCATAGAAGCTAGTAAGGAAGCCTTGTGGCTTCGTCATATCCTGTCAGAGTTTGCCTTTCACTAGCAACATCCGACTACACTTTGGTGTGATAATCAAAGTGCCATTCAACTATGCAAAGATCCAGTCCAACATCAGCACAACAAACACATTGAACTACACATGCACTTCATCAAAAAGCTCATTCATGATCATGTTCTTGAGGTGCAATATTGGTCAACCAATGATCAAGTTGCAAACATCTTTACAAAGGCTCTCACAGAGGCACAGTTTACTAAACTTCGATTTATGGTTGGAGTGCAGGAAGTTGTCACTAAGGGGAGATAGGCTCTAATGCCTCCTTCCTTCTCCTATCGTGTCATATTTTTACATCCTTCAATCCTATCCCTAGTTGTTCTTAAGGGGGGGATGTTAGGATATTCCGACACATAGGAAATAGTTAAGTATAACTTGGTCTAGTTTAGAGTTAGGTAAAGTGTGTTTCTTTACTATGTACTTTTGTGACTTACAATTCGACAGTCACGATATGTTCTAGGCATGAAGTGATCCGATGGTTCATTCTCTCCTTGGTATTACCAACATTTTATCCGTGGCTTAACACCCGATAGGTCCATGATCTTTATTTCAAGAGCATGGAGGGTCATTTGTAGGGTGACTGTTCATGAGAGAAGCTTATGTAAATTTTCATTCTTTTATTAATAAATTTCCTGAAGTGGTTGTGTTGGCTTAGGCTGTGGATTGTTTCCCTCTTTGGGGTTTTAACCACGTAAATAATACTGGTGTATTGATCTGTGATCTGTTTGTGAGTGGTGTCCTTTGGTGTTCTGTTTGAGGAACTTACCCTGTAAATTCCTACATTTAGGAGGGCTTTCTTATCCTTTCTATTTCTTGTTTGACATAAAGAGGCTTGAAAAATAATGCTCAACAAGAGTAAAATGATGCATATGTTGCTAAAACGTTACTAGAAAAATATTTCTCTATGACTAGATGTCAGGCAGAGCTAATCTGGCTAAAGATATTTCACTCTAGAAAAGGCTATGGAAAGGTACTTCTAAGTACTTCTTTGATGATTTCTAGTGAAGATCTTCATGTGTTATGTTGGAAACTTTCTTTTTGTGTAAACTATTAGTTGCAGTATCACAACCAAATGGGCTTGGTAATTAATGAAGATTTTATTAAATCATCATAACGTGAGTGCTTCTATGTGTATTGTTTTCTCAAAGAGTTATGCAAGAAAAGGGTTGTCAAATATCCATGCCAAAACTAATGTAAGGATCAACACTTACTATATATGTAGAATATGTTCTAACATACTTGGTTCATGTTCTTGGAAAACATCCAACCTTCCCAATGGGAAGTGATTTTGAAAGTGAAGAAGTTTATGATCATTTTATATGTAGTTGTTATTTTATCTCTCAGAATTATTTTGCCAAGATCGTAGTGACAATACTAGAAGGATGAAATAGATAAATTATCATCCATTCTATCTATTTTCCATGAAGAAAAAGGACTTGAAGATGCAATAGACAATCCTGTCACTCATAATCTATATTTACATTGTGACATTGACATCATTATTTTGGACAAAAACTCCTATGGTCATATAACTTAAGGGACACCCTTTCCTTCTCACTTTTAATATGTAGCATGTGTATCATAACTAAATGAGATGCAATATAATTTGAACCAATAGAACCATAACAATCTGATATCGCATTCATCACCATCAAAGTAGAGGAATAAAGAACCATAGCAAGCATACAACACAAAGATGACTATCATCATGTGTATTTCTTCTTGTCATAATTCGAAAAGATACCTTTTAATAGCTTTATGTTGCCTAAACTTGAATAGTCTGTGATTTCTTGAGTCTTTATTACACTGAACAGCAACTCGAGTTTTTTCTTGAAGATTCCTAAGTAATGATCCACTATTTTTCAACTACTTTCTTTTACACTTGATGTCCGAGCTATTTGTTATGCATGTATATTATACATTATTGGTAATAGATGTTAGGGACATAGTTGATGTGGTAGAGGATTATCCACAAAGTCTTTGTTATATAAAACTTTCAAGACATTTGTTTCATGAGGTTTATGCAAGAAATCAGGAAGATAATATGGAAGCTCCCTTCCACACTTTCTAGTTGATGGGGAGTTATTAACAAGGATTATATAGTATTGGATTCTTTCAAAAAGATAGTACTAGAAACAAACTTTCTGCAAAGAGAGGCTATTACATGGAAATGGGAGCATGAGTCATTGTTTTAGAGAGTATTTCATTAAATATCTTGATTTGGGTTGTGACATGTGATTTGACCTGAGCAAGATGTATGCTGTGGTTTGTTTTGTTTACGTTTGGGAATGTCCTATAGTTGCAGGTGGCCAAGGGTTCCCTTTTAAATATTGATAATGATAATACCATATAGACATTTTTAGAATGGTATAAAGGAAAGGACATATCTAAGCAAGGATAAAATAAAAACTTCATATAAAAGGATCATAAACAACAGGAAAGGAAAGGAGAGGATGTCTTCTCATGTGTGTTATAGCTTCCTCCAAAGTTTGGAATACATATGTGAAAGTGATAGGGCTTGAAAATTAAAGGGAATATCTAGGCAAGGATAAAATAACCTATAATATTCCCTTTCATTTTCAAGCAAGTCCTTTGGTCTTATGTGATTTTATTTTAGAACAATTGTCTTGTCTCATATTGGTGGCCTCAACTCTTCTTTTGCTATGGAATTTGAGCATTAAATACCTAAGATATCCATGATACTAACAATTATTCTTGGAATGGATGTTTCACATGATTCTCCATGGCATGCAAACCAACTTCAATTTCAATTATGTTTAAATTGTAACATTCATTGGTGCTTGGTAAAGTTATTTTGTAATTTTAGCGTCTTACTTCATGACTTTATTAAATTTTGTTTGTTCTAGTTTTTCATAGTTGTATAGTTTGATCTCTTTCACTATAAAATCCTATAACAATGTATCTTCACATAGTTGAATCTTAGTGTTATCACTCAGAGGAAACCTCGGTTGTGGGGAAAATCTCTAAGGTAAGATCTAACTGCTTTTGAATTGAAAGTTATCTCTTTCAATTTCGAAGGGGGTCCCTTATATAACTCAGTCAATATGACTGGTTATGTACATAAAACAATGACTAGATCCGTTGTAACAAGGCTTCAAAATTGTGGTAGGGTTTAAAAGAATTACATTGGGCATGGAGTCAAATATTTGGGTTAATCAGGAAAGTAAACTAAAATTTCACAGAGGAAGGTGAGATACTTTGAGATGTTAAATTTTCTTAGATGGAATGTAGAATAGGAGGGAATTGATATACTTATAAGAGCATCACAAATGAGTTCTATAAAGCATATCTAAAAGAAACTATGGATGACGGAACATATAAACTGAGCATAATACATATGAGTTCTATTTATTTACTTTCATCATTAGATAGAAGAACATACATATGATAACACGAAAAGGTAAACAGAAACAAGAAAATACATATCCAACATTTCTCAACACAAGAATATCTATTGCAGAATCAAGCTTCCTTCATTAAACTTTCAGAAAATATACAACGTATAAGTCTTCTAATAAAAAACCAATACTTTTTCATTCTAAAGAGTTTGTCTTTATAGGAATATTACAAATTGTTCAAGATAAAAAAATAATGGACCTCAAAACTTTTGATCTATCTATATCTTAATAAATCAAATAATCAAGGAGATAATATATGACCCCAAGTCAAATTGATTATGCGCCTCTCCAATTGATTGGGCGTTTTTCTACAAATAGAAGAAATTAGAATAAATTAATTCTCTCAAATTCTTGAAAAATAGGCTTCAAAGATCCATTCTAAACTCTCAAATCGTGAAAGTTGTGTAAAACCTGAAAGAATTTGTTGTTAATTTGTCCATTCTCTCCAAAATTGTCTTCATGTTTTCAAAAATTCATCCCCAATTGTTTGGAAATAGATTTTAAAAATATTGGCTAAAACATGAAAAAACTAAATTGCAAAATCTTGAAAAATAGGCTTCAAAGATACCTTCGAATCTCTCAAACCATGACACTTGTGTAAAATATGAGAGAGGTTTCTATTAATAGGTGTGTTTTCAACACAATTTTCTTTCAGATTTGGAAAATTTGTTTCCAGTTGTTTGGAAACTGTGCCCGAAGTGATCCAAAATGGATCCTAAAATCCCTGTAAGTCTTCAATACATAAGAACTATCGCAAAGGATAAACCTTCAAGAATGGTGGAAAACACTATTGGACAACAAAAACACAAAGAAATTGTGAAAATAGAGTCTATCGGAGGCTTAAGAAACATTGCACAAGAGCCGTAGGATCTGTCTGATCAATGGTCCAGATCTAATCAGCATATCACAATTGGAGGTGGCAAGCACAGTCTCTTGGAGGTGGCCTCATTGCAATAGCGATCAGTGCGATTAAACGAGGGTTGTTGATCAAGCACACAGTTCAATGATCTAGATCTACTTATGATACGACATCGCTAATACACACATAGAAGGACTTACTGGGGGTCCAAAGACCATGCGATATGCGATTATGATATATCGCATCGCAATATCGCATCACAATGATAAAAAGGAGCGGGGTTGATACAAAGTGCGACATGCGATAAAGCTGGACATGACGGGTTGTATGGATCCGAATATATAGATTTTGAGTTTCGATAAAAAGGGATTTTCTATGTAATTTCGCATTTTTGTTAAATAAATGAAATACAAAGAAAATGTGCCCTGAGCGATAAAACGGATCCGAAAGGTTTATACATGCAGCTATATGTATTTTGAGTTTCGTAATGAGTGGGATTTTAGGGGTCCTCAGGTGGTAAGTGGTATTGGATGGGCTCTACCTGATTCCATACACTGGTTGACACGTGGCTTAGTGTCGAAGAGAGAAAACCACCTTTTCAGGTAGGTAGCCTCCGTGCGCATAAGCCACCCGAAATGAATATCGACCGTTGGATCAACGATCACACAGATCAATGGTGGACTTGCGAATATCGACCAAAGGCAGATCCAAAAGGATTATAGGGAAGATTCGATGGTTTTTGAAGTCTGATAGAAAGAGTTTTTGCATGTTTTTAGTGTATTTCTTTGTGTAAATAGGGAAATGTGTTCCCGGGGATTTCAATCGCGCCAAAGGCTCCTTCCATTTAATAACAGGTGGAGACCATACCTGAAGATGTTACACCATGATTGGTTAACGCTCAGAGGGGATTTGAGTGGACAGAGGCTGGAAGCCAGAGAGCCTGAAAGGGAAAATGAATAGACAAGCGGCGATAGGCTTAAAAGCCACTCAATGTCAGGGACGAAGGGAGCAGTGCTGAGACAGAGAGAAAACTGAGATAGAGAGTGAGAGGGAGAGTCTGTGTACTTAGAAAGACTTGAGGGATTCAAGAAAAACCCTGTTGTTTGTTCCTATTGTGTTGAGTCTCAATTTGAACTCGCATTTGTAAAAGATTTGCTCTTGAAGACATAATAGAGAGGTCACCACTGAAAGCTAGACCAGGAGACGTAGCCCAAGAGTTTTGGATGAGCTCCTTGATTATTTGTTGTGTTATGTGTGTGTGTCTATTATTTTTTTGTAACTGCTCATTGTCTATATTATTCACAATATTTTCAATCCGTTGCACTAAGTAAGGTAGGAAAATCCTGCACATGAGTTTGTAATACCTTAATATTAATCTAAGATCTCATTTTTAGATCAAGTGGTATTAGAGCTTTAGGTTTGGTAAGGTTAGACAAGCTTGTGCTGGATTTTTGAATGCTAACTAGGTCAAAGCTCAAACTAGGACAAGGAGAACTTATTGAGGCTAATCCAGAGATTGGAAGAGTCTATTCTCAAAGGAGAATGGAAAAAGAAGTCCCATTGGAATTAGAATCTCAGTTCATGGATAGTTGTATGGCTACGCGAGCCATGGTGGAAGAGATTTATCGAGAATTTAAGAAGGGTCGAGGTGAAAGCACTTCAACACCCAAACAAGACAAAGGAGGAGAGGAACCTTCTCTAGTTGCCCCTCCAGAGGGTAAAGGGAAAGGGGAAAATCCTCCTCCCTCATCTCCTCCACCATCACCTCCATCATCCTCATCTCCTAGCCCTGAAAAGAAAAAGAAGAAAACGTCTTTGATTAAATTAGATGTGAAATTTGATTTGCCAATTTATGATGGAGAACTAAATGTAGAAAAACTAGATAACTGGATTAGACAGATTGATTTATATTGCAGGGTGCAAAACATTTATTATGAAAGGAGAAAGATTCAGCTGGCTAGCCTTTGCCTTGGAGGAACTGGACTAGTGTGGTGGGAAGGCAAGACACAAGCTAATCTCAAGTGACATGGTAAAATTCTTTCTACCTAGATTGAATTTGTTTCTGCCATCAAAAAACAATTCTATCCTCTAGCTTATATGTAGCAAGCAATGATGAGTTGGCAAACTCTTCACCAATTAAAGGGCCAAAGTGTACAAAGTTATACCTAGGAATCTAGAGAAAGAGATTTAACTCTAGGCATATCTCTAGACTCATCTAAAACTTTTTTGAAGTATATAGGTGGTCTGCATAGCTATTTGAAGCACACCATTCTCATGTTTAATCCGACTAGCCTAGATGATGTATTAGTTCAGGCTACACATCTAGAAGCTAGAGGCAAGAATGTGAACCCAGAGATTAGGGGATCATCAACAACCTCTGCAAGCAAGAACAAGGAAAAGAAGAAGCTGAAATGGAAGGAGAGGAAGACAAACCTTCATGCGCCCATTGCAAGAAGGATGGACAAGATGATGAATAAACACTGCTGGTCTTTGCATTTGGAGCTGAAACCTAAGAAGTTTGGTGGTAAGAAGAAGAAGACTATTGCTGCTATTAGAAAGACTTGGGGTCAGACTCAGGTGATGAAACAACAGTCACAACCACAAGTATAAAACGTAAAAATTTTGAAGCATCGACAAGTAATTTTGCACAATCTATTGATAATGAAGATAATGAGAGGAAAAGACATGAGATTTTTCATATTAGAGTTATTTCCAAGCACCAAAAGATTGATACTTTATTTGATAGTGGATCACAAGTAAACTTGATTTCTGAAACAATTGTAAAGAAGTTGGGCTTACTAACAACACCTCACAAGAAGCCATATCCATTAGGTTGATTATGCGATAAAGCAAAGCTACAAGTGACTAGATAATGTAAACTTAGGTTTGTTGTTGGGTCAACATTTGTAAATGAGGTTGAGTTAGATATAGTTCCCTTGGATATATGTGGTGTTGTTTTAGGAAGTCCTTACTTGTATGATAGAAAAGCCATTTTATATAGAGCTGAAAATAAGTATCAACTCACTAAAGATGGAATACAATATATTGTAAGAGCTCATAAACTCAGGGTAGATGAAAATAATTGTAAATTCATGCAAGCAATTTTTACTAATGATTGTAAAGGAAAAAAAACCCTGATAAAACCAATGTATTTGAAGGTTGTGATGCTAAACAGTAATATGATTTAGTTAAATTTGTTTTAGAATATGATATCCCATTTCAAGAACCTACAGATATGCCACCCAAAAGGGAAAAAGTACATGATATTCATTTGTAGCAAGATGTTCCATTACCTAACATCGGAATGTACAGGTTATCCACTTTAGAGAACGCAGACATCAAGAAGCAGGTATAGGAGCTGCTCGATACAGGGTTCATAAGACCAAGCACATCACCATGTGGATCTCCGATTGTACTGGTGAGAAAGAAAGATAGTTCATGGAGGATGTGCATTGATTATAGAGCTTTGAATTAAATAACGATCAAGAATCGTTATCCTCTTCCTCGCATTGATGATCTATTAGATCAGTTGAAAGAAGTAGTTTACTTTTCCAAGTTAGACTTGCGTAGTGGCTATCATCAGGTCAGAGTTGCTGAACAAGATGCATGGAAGACTGCTTTCAAGACAAAGCAAGGGTTGTATGAATGGATGGTTATGCCTTTTGGCTTAACTAATTCTCTTGCCACTTTC
The DNA here is from genome assembly GCA_000404065.3 of Pinus taeda. Classification (NCBI taxonomy): domain Eukaryota; kingdom Viridiplantae; phylum Streptophyta; class Pinopsida; order Pinales; family Pinaceae; genus Pinus; species Pinus taeda. Next base: position 124,977 of record APFE030151003.1, on the reverse strand, counting down.
ATGAGAGTTATGAATGATGTACTCTGACCTTTTATTGATGATTTTGTAATTGTATATTTAGAAGAAATTATTGTTTTCAGTAAAACATGGGAAGACCATTTGAAGAATGTAAAGTAGACTCTAGATGTTTTGAAAAGAGAAAATCTCTACGTGAAGTTATCAAAATGTGAATTTGGAAAAACATCTTTAAATTATTTGGGTCATATTGTAGGGGGTGGTGAATTGAAGATAGATCCCTCTAAGGTTGAAGTCATTGTGAACTAGCCTAAACCCAAATCTGCTACAAAAGTTAGGAGTTTTGAACAAGGTGTTTCAGTGGGAAGGAAAATTGCAGAAAGCCTTCAACACCTTAAAAGAAAAAATTAGTACAACACCATACTAGCACTGCCAGATCTTCAAAGACCATTTGAGATTGAAACAAATTCCAATGACTGTGCCATGGGAGCAGTGTTGATGCAACACGGTAAACCCATCTGTTATCATTCTGAGACATTTACTTCTACAATAGTTAATTATCCCACATATGATAAAGAATTGTATGCATTAGTACAGAGTGTGAAAAAGTGGAAACATTACCTAATGGGTAAGGAAGCAATCATACATACAGATCATCAACCACTTCAATATTTGCACTCACAAACTAAATTGCAACAATCAAGACATTATACGTGGATGGGTTTTCTACAGCAATTTCATCTTGTCATTAGATATAAGAAGGGCATACACAATAAGGTTGCAAATGTGTTATCAAGACCAATCATAAATGCATCTACTATACTTAAGCATAACTCAGTAATGCATGAAAGCTACATTGAACAATATGCTCAAGATGTAGATTTTAAAGATGTATATGCAACTTTAAGTCATGGCAAACAAATAGAAGAATTAGATTATTATGTTAAGGACCAACTCTTATATCATTTGGGAAAGTTATGCATTCCTCAAACTGAAAGAGTTAACATGATTCGAGAAGCACATACTTCTCTAACATCAAGTCATTTTTGTGTAAGTAAAATAGTTGCACAGTTGCAAAGGTTTTGTTATTGGCCAAGAATGCATGAAACAGTTTCTAGATATATTAAAGGGTGTACCATGTGCACTAAAAGCAAGCCCAAAAATAGAAAAATAGGCTTGTACACTCCACTTCCAGTTCCTTCTCGTCCTTGGGAAAGTGTTTCTGTGGAATTTGTTGGGGATTTCCAAAATCTAGAAAAGGTCATGATTATTTATATGTTATTGTGGATAGATTCAACAAAATGTGTATTTTGATAACTTGTAACAAGCGAGTTACAACTGAACAAACATAGAAGTTGTTCTTTCAGCATGTATGGGTTCATTTTGGGTTACCCACTTCTATTGTATCTGATCAAGATTCCTGGTTTGTTGGGAAGTTTTGGTCAAGTCTATGGGAGTTGATGGACACCAGATTGAAGAAGAGCATAACATTTCATCCACAAACAGATGGTCAAACAGAGGTGGTCAATAGGACAGTGATCCAGTTGCTCAAAGGCTATTGCTGCAAGCATCCCAAACTTTGGGATGAACATTTGTGTTATGTGCAACATGCTTACAACCGTGCCAAGCACTCTTCTACTCAGAGATCTCCTTTTGAGACTTGTTTTGGTTTTATACCAAAGTCTCCCTTAGATTTTGTCTTTGGTAAAGACATAACAGTTGATGGACATAGTGATGTGGACAAAGAAACCAAGTTCATTGAATAGATCCAAGAAATTCACCAGGTAGTGCAGGAACAACTGGAAAGAAGCTAGGCCAAGTACAAGGAAAGGCATGAAAAGCATCGAATTAAGTGTATCTTCCAAGCTGGTGATCAAGTCTAGCTGTACATCAGTAAAGATAGAATGAAAGGTGAAGGTAAGAAGCTGAAATCAATAAGGTATAGGCCTTTCAAGATACTTGAGAAAATTGGTGAAAACACTTTTTGCCTTGAGTTTCCAGATTATATGCATATCTATTCAGTCATTAATGTAGAGAAATTGAGGTTGTATGAACCTTCATTAATTGAAGATCCCGAAGAGCAAAGTCAATTGCCTTCTATTGATGATCTGTTGCCTGAATATCTCAATGAGTTGCAGGAAGACACAGTTCTGGACAAGAAGGTGAGAACTACGGGCGGAGGCAATGTTGAGTACCTAAGAATCAGACTCAAAGGTTCAAAACCAAGCAGTGCACAATGGATAGAGATTGGACAAGTGAGGAAGTTGTATCCTCACTTGATCGATGCTTAAAAACCAACTTTTGGTGGTCCAAAAGCTTTTCAGTGGGAAGGTGTGATCCAAAAAGGATACTAAAAACAATCTAAGTCTTCAATACTTAAGAACTATCGCAAAGGATAAACGTTCAAGAATGGCGGAAAACACTATCAGATAGGAAAAACACGAAGAAATGGCAAAAACAGAGTATATTGGAGGTTTAAGCAACATCGCACAGGAGCCGTCAAATTTGGCCAATCAACAGTCCAGATCTAATTGGCATATCGCAAACGGAGGTGGCAAGCGGAGTCCATCAAAGGCGGCTTTATGGGAAATCACAATAGTGATCAACGCAATTAGACGAGGGCCATTGATCAAGCGCGAAGATCAATGGTCCAGATCTACTCATGATATCGCATCGCTAATACACACACAGAAAGACTTATTGAGGGCCTGAAGACCATGAGATATGAGATTGTGATATATCATATCGCAATATCACATCACAATGATACAAAGGAGCGGGGCTGATACAAAGTGCGACATGCAATAAAGTAGGACCCAATAGGTTTTATGGATGTGAATATATAGATTTTGAGTTCCAGTAAAAAGGGTTTTTCTATGTAATTTCGCATTTTCGTTAAATAAACGAAATACAAAGAAAATGCGCCTGTAGCGATAAAACAGATCTGAAAGGTTTATACATGTAGCTATATGTATTTTGAGTTCCTTAATGAGCTAGATTTCGGGCGAGCCTCAGGTGGTAAGTGGTATTGGATGGGCTCCGCCCGATCCCATACAGTGGCTGACACATGGCTTGGCGTTGCAGAGAGAAACTACCTTTTTGGGTGGGTAACCTCCATGCACATAAGCCACTCCAAATGAATATCAACCATTGGATCAACAATCACACAGATCGACAATGGACCTGCGAATAGTAAACAAAGGCGGATCTTAAAGGATTATATGGTAGATTCGATGGTTTTTGAAGTCTGCTAGAAAGAGTTTTTGCGTGTTTTTAGTGTATTTCTCTGTGTAAATAGGGAAATGTGTTCCCCAGGATTTCAACTGCGCCAAAGGCCCCTTCCGTTTAATAACAGGTGGCCACCATACCTGAAGACATTAAACCATGATTGGTTAACCCTCAGAGGGGATTTGAGTGGACAGAGGCCAAAAGCCGGAGAGCCCGAAAGGGAAAATGAATAGACAAGTGTCGATAGGATTAAAATCCACTCAATGTCATGGATAGAGGGAGCAGTGCTGAGACAGAGAGAAAATAGAGACAAAGAGCGAGAGGGAGAGTCTGTGTACTCAGAAAGACTTGAGGGATTCAAGCAAAACCCTGTTGTTTGTTCCTATTGTGTTGAGTCTCAATTTGAGCTCACATTTGTAAAAACTCTGCTCTTGAAGACATAATAGAGATTTCACCACTGAAAGCTGAACCAAGAGACATAGGCCAAGAGTTATGGGTGAGCTCCTTGATTATTTGTTGCATTATGTGTGTGTGTCTATTTTGTTTCTCTAACTGCTCATTGTCTATATCATTCACAATCTTTTTGATCTGTTGCACTAAGTAATGTAGGCAAATCCTCCACATGAGTTTGTAATACCTTAATATTAATCTAAGATCTCATTTTCAAATCAAGAAGTTACTGCATTTTACAGGAAAAATAGATTAAAACAAAGCTTTTTGCTAACATCTTCTTAGTCAGAGCTCATTTGATAGATTAGCACTCATTCGTTGATGTGTACTCCATTAGCGGTTTTCTTTGCGCATAAAATATTTTAATTTTACATTTAGAGTTAATACTCCAGTTCTGAGCATTTAATTGACCTTTTTTAAAAATATGCGCTACTACTCTAGTTGTTAGTGAATTTGTATTTTCAAAACTTACAATAATGATGATATTCTATTTGTCAATGCTTCAACATTGTCTTTTACAAATCGTCGCTAACACTAAAATTGTCAACGCTTTAGCATTGTTTTTTTACAAATTGGCGTTGACGTTAAAATTTTCAGCACTTTAAAACTATTGACTAATATTTTCGTAACAATTGGCTCCATGGGGATGATGTCATTCATAGATGGCGTCAAAAACCCCATAGACCAGAAGCCTATTTATTATAGTAGATTTGCGTAAAGCAACACTCTAAATGACTTTATTTTGATAAGAAAACCACTTTCTCAAGATTATTCATTTACACACTCTTTTGGAACTGGAAATTAAAATAATAAAGTAAAACAATTTTTATATTCTTTGATAACCATTTATCAAAACCTTCGAGTTTTTTTCTCGGGCTTCAAGTCCTTAAAAAATTTTATCCACACCTACAAACTGAAAATTAAATGTTGAAAATTATCATTCTTGAAATATGAAAACATGCACTTCTGAAAGGGGTGATTAGAGTGTTGAGCTCATTCATGACACCTACCTACTCTTAGTGTTGAATGAATTGCCAAATCGGGAAAAATCAAAAACCCAAAGAAACCATGCAAGCAACTGGCTTGATGACTAGAGTTTTCTTTTACGATTCTAAACATATATATATATATATAATTAAAAAAAAAATTACGTGCACTGATGACTCCAACAGGCTAGCCAAAGGATCATGAAAAACATGAAAATACACTTCTTCTTGATGATCTACCAACAAACAGGCATTATTTTCATGATTAGATGCTCGTTGTTCATGTTTTATATCTTGATTCTCAACATCATTCTAAAAAAATATGGCAGAAAATTGTTCACCATTCACATTAGAAAAATACTCTATACATTCTCGAACGGGTTCAAATAGAACAACCACATCATGTGCATAAAAGACATTTAAAATTTCTCTTTCTTGCGATTCAATGAGACTACTATCTCAGCCTTTAAAAATTTCCGAGTTTGTCATTTCCAAGGTTGTAAATTCAAGAGTTGATTTGAATGGAAAATGGCATTAAACCATGGTATTCATCCACCCATGGAATTTACCCATGGTATTGTAAGTGGCATCCACCCATGGTATCTATCCACCCATGGTATTGTAAGTGACATCCACCATGGTATTGACCCGTGGTATTGTGACCTCCACCCATGGTATTCATTCACCCATGGAATTGACCCATGGTATTGCGACATCCACCCATGGTATTCATTCACCCATGGAATTGACTCGTGGTATCGTAGCCGAAGAATACTATATGTAACAAGTCGCGTTTTGTAAAAGGACAATTTGTTTGCCATAATGTAGCTCTTATAGTTATTCTCTGTTTTAACAAAAAATTTCTTTGTGTTTTTGTTTATTGGGCATTCTCCTCTTTTTCTTCTGGCATTTCAAGTTTTCAGATCTTGGGGGCCTATTGCAGAACAAAGGACAAAGCCAAGGTCGGGCAACCCAAGACAGCCTGCCAAGGCTGCAAGCAAAGAACAAGGAGCCCAATGCCACCGTTGCCACCACGAAGATCCAGAAGGAGGAACTTGAAGATCCAGAGGAGGAGGAGCATCTCTTCCACTCCTAGATGTGGGTAAAGGTCTCCCCGCTACATTTCATTATCGATAGCGGGAGCCAAAAGAACCTCATTTCAGTAGAGGTCGTGAAGTGGTTGGGCTTACCAACCATAGCACATCGATAAATGTACACCATCGTGTGGCTTCACCAAGGACGGGATCTTCACGTGAGCTAGCATTGTCACCTCCCATACAACATCATGCCCTTCACGAATGAGTTATTGTGTGACATTGCTCCCCTTGAAGTTTGTGATGTATTATTATGACAACCATACTTGTGGAAGAGACATGCTATGTATGAATGAAGGCCCCATGCTGTTATTGTTACTTTGGGAAATAATTTGTACAGGATACCGGAGGTAGCATTGCCTACTGCCATCTCCTTGGTTACTGCAAAACAATGCAGTAAGCTCATTTCCAAAAATAGGAAATTTGTTTTCCTGATAATACGCCCTCAAGGAAAGAAGAAGATGGTGGCCATGACCTCCAGACAAGGCCCCTCCACATGACAACTATAGATGGACAAGGTCGTGGAGGAGTACAAGGACATCTTCACCTCCCCTGTAGGGGTTCCTCTGCACTATCAAGTCAAGCACTCCATCGATCTGACCCCAGGTGCATCGCTACCCAATGGACCAATCTATCGGTGCTCCGTTCTAGAGAATAATGAAATCAAGAGGCAAATTCAAGAGCTGCTACAGAAAGGTTACATTCGTTCGAGTTCATCGCCCAATGGGAGCCTGATCGTGTTGGTACAGAAGAAGGATGGGACTTGGAGACTCTGTACTGACTATCGGGCGCTGAACAAGATCAATGTCCATAATAGGTACCCGATCCCATGGATTGATGACATCTTGGACCAACTGAAGGGGGGAAATATTTCAGCAAGATCCATTTGAAGTCAGCATATCACTAGGTACCAATCGAACCATCCGATGTGTGGAAGACTGCCTTCAAAGTTAAGAAGGGCCTTTTCGAATGGTTGGTTATGCCTTTCAGATTGATGAATGCTACTGTAACCTTCATGAAGCTAATGGATGACATATTGTGGCCATTCACCAACTCATTTTCAGTGGTATACTTGGATGACATCTTGATCTTCAGCTAGAGTTGGGAAGAGCACCTCGACCACATCCGATAGGTTCTCCAAACACTGTGGCAACACAATTTATGTGACAATTTAGAGAAATGCACTTTTGGCATGACCCAGGTTAATTATTTGGGATACATTATTGATGAACAGGGGGTGCATTTGGATCCAGCCAAGATCCAAGTCATTCGGGATTGGCCATCTCCAACCACTCTGACAAAGCTCTGCAGCTTTCTAGGTCTGCCCAACTTCTACTGTAGGTTCGTGTTGGGATTTTCTTAGATCACTTGGCCCTTGGGTCAAGTCACCAAGGGAGGAGCGAAAGCAAAATATTTTTGGTCTAAATCTCAATAGAAGGAATTCATAGAGTTGAAAGATTTCCTTTGCTCAGCACTAGTGCTTGCATTGCTAGACTTGCAACAACCATTCGAGGTTGAGACAAATGCCTTTGAGTATGCTATTGGTGTAGTCCTTACTTAAAACGGGCATCCAGTGGCATATCACAGTGAGACACTTTTAGAGATAGTTCAGAAGTATCCCACTTATGAAAAGAGATGTATTCCATTGTGCAGGCCTACCAACAATGAAAGCATTACATTTTGGGGAAGGAAACGGTCATCCACACAGACCACCGACCCCTACAGTTCATACAGACCCAAGGGAAATTGCAGAATGATCTCCATCAGAAGTCATCCACATACCTGCAACGGTTCCACTTGAATAACAAGTATAAGAAGGGAAGCACCAGTAATGTTGCAGATTGCCCCAGTCGACCACCGATCATGGCATTAACCACTGTGCTCAACTCTTGTGGGCACGAGACTTCTAATTGACCACTTCTCTACAAAAGCAACCGAGAATTCGGCCACACATACCAGACACTCTTGGAGGTTCAACATGTTCCAAATTTTCACCTCCAGGATGCCCTGTTATGCCATCTGGGTCACCTTTGTGTTCCTTCAAGTGAGCATTCTAAGATGATTTGAGAAGCTCACTACAGTTGGGCTGCTAGGCATTTCGAGGTTGAGAAAATGGTGGTGGTACTACAAAAGTATTTCTATTGGCCGAATCTTCAACAGGATGTCGGGAAGTACATCAGATCATGCACTACCTGTGCCATTGCCAAACCAACCATCAAGAAGCAAGACCTCTATACCCCATTGCCTACCCGTAATTAACCTTGGGAATCCATCTCCATGGATTACATGTCAGGCCTTCCTTCCATTAAGCATGGAAATGACTATTTTTTTGTGGTCATCGATAGGTTCTCGAAGATGGTCATTACGACGGCTTGCAAGAAGAATATCACAACAGAAGCCACTACTAAACTCTTCTTTGAACAAGTGTGGGTACACTTTGGGATCTCATAGTCTATCATCTCAGATCGGGATAGCAGGTTCCTCAGTACTTTTTGGTCCAGTATCTAGTTGATTCTAGACACCAAACTTACTAAGTCCACAACCTTCCATCCTCAAACTGATGGCCAGACAGAGGTTGTCAACAAGATGGTTGTACACATTCTGCACATGTACAAATCAAAGCATCCAGGCACATGGAACAAGAGCCTCCCCTACATTCAACACAGCTACAACCAAGCTCTCCACAGCTCGACTGGCCACAACCGTTTTGAGGTTGGCTTGGGATTCCAGACACTATGTCCCATTGATGTGGTCATGCCATTTGCATCTACTCACGCAGATTTGGCTCATGTCCAGTCTGAAATAGATAAGGCAAATAGCTTCATTGAGCACATCCAACATATTCGCCAGCAGGTCCATGACATTCTTGAGAAATCAAATGCCAAGTACAAGCAGCGCCATGATCAACATCGGGTGCCACACAAGTTTCAGGTGGGCAAAAAATTTTGGTTGCATTTGCTAGGAATGCCTTACCAGAGCCTATCAGAAACTCAGACCACTTTGATATGGTCCTTACACCATTACCAAGGCTGTGGAGACAATGCATTTGAGCTCAGCATCCCCCCATTCCTTGGCCTGCACCCAATGTTCAATGTGGACCACCTTCAGCCATACTTTCCACCATTACTAGACACATATGACATTGCAGAACATCTCACACCCATAGAGTTAAATCCAGATTGCATGGAACAAGTTGCAACTGATCAGATCATGGAAACACTGATCAATCACACTCGCCAAAAGAATATACAACTATATCGAGTTGTCAAATCAGGCCAACTCCTTCACTAGGGCAAGTGGCTCACTAAAGACCATGTTCAGCAGACGTTTCCTCATCTTATGGAGGAACTCAACGCAATGGGGACTCTTGCTTCCTAAGGGGGGAGGAATGATCCAAGTGGATATTGGTGGCCACTCACCAAGTCCACGTGGACCACCACCATTATTTCTTTCAGCTTTTCATTTTCCTTAATTGTAGCACAATTTACTATTTTTAGCAGTTTTTTAGATCCTAAACTTCTGGAGCCATTTTGAGGCCCTAAATGATGTTTTTTGGGAAAACTAGGAGCAACATGGGTAGATGGATTAATGTTTCTCTCCCCAAAGTTGTAGTTCTCGGATAAATCTTTCTAACGAGATATTGTGCACTTCAAACGTAGATCGTATGCCAAAGTTACGACCCCCGGAATTTGATGTACCAATTTACCCAAACGGGGCCCACAATTTGGTGTTTCATCTTCTAGGGTTAGGTTTTTGGATGTTTAGGATTTTCCATTGTTTCTCAACAATAAATAGGCCTTCGAGCCTCATTGTAACATAGTTTAGAGGCATGTAGCCACCACATCTCTTCTCACAGATAAGCTATGATCACCCTAGTTGTTTTATTCCCATTTCTGTTTGTAAGCATATTTCAGTGTTTTACATTAATGAAATGAAGTTTTATTTTCGTTGCATCTCTGTGTTTATGGTTATCTTTGTAATTTGTTGTGTTCCTGTGTAAATTCAGATTTTAGGGGAGAGGCCCCCAAGGTTTGAAAAATTGAAATGCCAAAAGAAAAAGAGGAGAATGCCCAATAAATAAAACCATAAAGAATTTTTTTATTAAAACGTAGAGTAACTGTCAAAGCTACATTGTGGTGGACAAACTATCCTTTTACAAAATGTGACTTGTTACTTCTAATATTTTTCAGCTACAATACCATGGGTCAATTCCATGGGTGAATGAATACCATGGGTGGATGTCACAATACCATGGTTCAACTCCATGGGTGAATGAATACCATGGGTGGATGTCACAATACCATGGGTGAATGAATACCATGGGTGGATGTCACTTACAGTACCATGGGTGGATGCCACTTACAATACCATGGGTGGATGAATACTATGGATTGATGCCATTTTCCATTCAAATCATTCCTCCCTCGTTAAGAAGCAATGGTCCCCATTGCATGAAGTTCCCTCCAGCGAAGCCTTTGTTGAAAATGAAGAGCCACTGAAGAGAAGGGTTTTATGTGGTTAATCCATAACCATGATGAACAAAGTTCCAAGGATAGAGATACCCTATAATGCTTCTAACCATCTATGATACTGACAATGTGCAACCTAGCATATGGACTTTGATGAAGTGTGGATGACCCATAACCATGATGAACAAAGATCTAAAGATAGATATACCCTGTAATGCTTGTGACCAACTGTGATACTGACAGTGTGCGGCCTAGAAAATGGACTTCTATGAAGTGTGGGTTTGTGGATGACCCATAACCATGACAAACAAAGATCCGAGGATAGAGATACCTTGTAATGCTTGTGACCAACTGTGATACTAACAATGTGTGGCCTAGCAAATGGACTTCGATGATAAGGATTTTGTGCGGTTGACCCATAACCGTGATGTTGGTTGTTGATGAAGTAGCAAGTGCCTACATAGCCTGGGGTGGGAGGGTACGTCTCTAAATAACCCAAGCTGAATGCTTCTATGCTGAAATCGATGAATGTGAAGTAGGTGCCTACTAAAGTGGGGTGGGAGGGCACATCTCCAATGAGAACCTGCTTTGAATGTTGCTCTAGAATTAAAATGGACACAACTCGGTCAAAATAGCTCAAAATATTTATTATAACTTGTTTTTGGAAACAAAGGGACCATTTGGCATCTTCCCATGTGTTGGAAATCCTTTTCTAAACACTCTAGAATCTCATATTTGCTCTGCAACATTTCTACCGTCACAAAAGTTATGAAAACATAGCTGATTTTAAATAAAATCGTTGATTTTAAATCAATGATATCTCTCACATCCGAACTCTGATTTGACCCATATTTTTTTTTTTTGAAATTGAACAATTTTTTGAAAGGAGCTCAAATCTATAATCACAGTTCTGAAATTTTGTACCAAAATTGCAAAAAACGGATAGGAGAGCCGCCATCCACAGATTTCCGTCAAAAACATTTCTGCAGCATAGCTGATTTTAAATCAATGATATCTCCCTCATCTGGAGTCCGATTTGGCCAATTTGTTTTTTGAATTTGGATATTTTTTTGTAAGGAATCTAGATCTATTATTTTTTTTTGTAAATTTTGCACCAAAAATTTCAGATCTAATCTACAAAATCGCCGCCCAAAAACATTCCTGCAAAAAAATGAAAAAAGAAAAATTCTTCCCACTTGGCCTAAGAAAAATGATTTGTGGAGGACGTAGCACATGCTTGAATTTTGTTGAATATTGCTGCAAAATTTAAAATTGAAATATGCATCAAACCCTCATTTCCATGGAATAATAACCTACTATGATACCACTAATCCAGATCTTGGGGGGAGGCCCCCAAGATCTAAAAAATTGAAATGGATTTTGGGGGAGAGGCCCCCATGATCTGAAAAATTAAAATTCCAAAAGAAAAAGAGGAGAATGTCCAATAAACAAAACCACAGGAATTTTTTTATTAAAATAGAGAATAACTGTAACAGCTACATTGTGGCAGAGAAACTATCCTTTTACAAAATGCGACTTGTTACTTCTAGTATTTTTCAGCTACAATACCACGAGTCAATTCCATGGGTGAATGAATACCATGGGTGGATGTCACAATTCCATGGGTGAATAAATGCCATGGGTGGATGTCACAATACCACGAGTCAATTCTGTGGGTGAATGAATACCATGGGTGGATGTCAAAATACCATGGGCAAATACCATGGGTGAATGAATATCATGGGGTATGTCACTTACAATAACATGGGTGGATGAATACCATGGTTTGATGCCATTTTCCATTCAGATCAAGAGTAGTTTCAATGTCATTCAAGGAATTTAAAACATCCTGCTTTTCTTTAGTATTTCTTTACAACTCTAGGTAGCTATCCTCATGACTGGTTTCACTGCTTAGAGTTTGCATGTGTGCAATCTCAAATTTCTGATTTTCACAAGTTTCATCATGAGATAAAATGCTAGAAAATGACAAATTTAAAAATATATCTAGATGGTTGTCCCGATCATTTTCTTCGTTGTTTGAAGAATGATGAAAACAGTGTTGACTATCTTAATCTCTATTTTTGTCACAAAAAGACTGACAAGGTTGTTGTACATTTTCATCAAACTCATGGGATGCTATATTACTGTCATCATTAAGATTTTTCTCAATTTGATTTTTAGCTAGGTGATCGGTCACCTTTTTTTGAAAACACTCCCGAGATTTATGGAAACTAGTCTCTACTACTTCCTAATGCAAAGATATTTCAAATAGGGCTTCTTTAATTTCTTCATGCATTAAATATTCATTATTAATGCCAATTCCTACATATTGAATAAATCTTTCAAAATATTCACAACTATTCCCAAAAAAGTGGTGAAGATTGGGAGCATTCCTTTTAATTCTTATAGAAAACAGTCTGAAAATATTTAAGAGAATAAAGACTAGAAGGTGGAAACCTTTCATACCAGGATCTTGCCTTTTCTTCTAAGGTTTCCATAAACATTTTCATCATGAAATGTTTGTGCAATTCAAACCCTTTCTTTTGTACATGCATATGAAATCTAATCAAATGAAGAGAAACATCATCGTTGTTCTGACCTTTAAATCTTGGAAGATAGTTCTTCCAATCTATGTGAGAAATATGATTTGGAAAACTAGTAATGTGAGAGAGATTAATTGTAGAATACCTTGCATATCCATGATCCATATTGAAGTAGTGGATTCACTGAGAAAATATCCCGGCTACTGAGTCTTTGGGCAATGGAGTCACGATGGATGTTCTGAACTCTGCACTGTTTGACAATGGAGTGACCAGATGAATGAAACACAACACTCTTATGTTTGAAAAATGTTCACTATCAACAATTAGATCTGAAACTTGTCATTCTCCCAGGGAAAATTTCATCTTCGCTCCCCGAAAACGATGCCAAAATTTTATGACTTAGAGAAAACCCTAGTTGTGGGGAAAAACTCTAAAGTAACATATAACCTCTTTTGAATTGAAAGTTAACCCTTTTAATTTCAAAGGGGGATCCCTTCTATAACTTAGTCAATATGACTCTTTATGTACTTAAAATAATGATTATATCTATTGTAAAAGTGCTTCAAAATTGTGGTAGGGTTTGATAGAATTCCATTGGGCATGGGGTCAAATATTTGTCTTAATCAAGAAAGCAAACTAAAAAATTCATAGAGGTAGGGTAACTAAGATTCTTTGAGATTTTAAATTTGCTGAGATGGAATGCAGATAAAAGGGAAATGGTATACTTATAAGAGCATCACAAAAATGATTTCTATAATGAATATATTAGAAAATCTATGGATGACTGAACATATAAAATGAGATAGTAAATATGAGTTATGTTTATTCACTCTCATCCGTTAATAGAAGAACATACATATGATAACATAAAAAAAGGTAAATAGAAACAAGAGAACACATATCCAACATTTCTCAACACAAGAATATATGTTGCAGAATCATGCTTCCTTTCATTAAACTTTTAGAAAATATACAATGTATAAGTCTTCCACTAACAAACAAACTATTTTTCATTCTAAAGAGTTTGTCTTTATAGGAAAATTACAAACTATTCCAGATCCAAAAATAATGGACTTCATACCTCTTCATATATATATATAGCTTACTAAATTAAATAATCAAGGAGATAAAATCTTACCCCAAGTTGAATTGATGAGGTGGCACTCCAACTGATTGGGCATTTTTTTCTAAAATTAGAAAAAAGTGATTCTCTTTTAATTCCTGAAAAATAGGCTTCAAAGATCCATTTGAAACTCTCAAACTGTGATATATGTGTAAAAAATGGAAGAGGTTTTTGTTAATTGTTCCGTTCCATCCAAAGAACTCTTTGGGTTTTCAACAGTTCATCCCCAATTGTTTAGAAACTTATTTTTAAAACAATGGCTTACATGGGAAGGAATTGCAAAATCCTAAAAAATAGGCTTCAAAGATCCTTTCGAATCTCTCAAACTCTGACACTTTTGTAAAATATGAGAGAGGTTTTCTGTTAATGGGTCCTTTTTCGAAAAAATATTCTTTCAGATTTGGAAAATTCATTTCTAGCTATTTGGAAACCATGACCGAAGTTAATGCCTTTTAGAGGTAAAAACGGAGTAAAACAAAGTTTTTTGCTAACATCTTATTAGTTAGTGCTTGTTTGATAGATTATCATTCCTTCAGTAATTGTGATCCATCAATGTTTTTCTTTGGACATAAAAAATTTGAATTTTACATTTAGTGCTGATACTCCAGTTATGAATGTTTAATTGACAGTTTTACAGGTATGCACTGCTACTTTGGTTTTCAGTGAATTTTTATTTTCAAAACTTACAATAACTTTGATATTATATCTATCAGCACTTTAAACATTTTTTTTACAAATTGGCGATGACAATGAAACTGTGAGTGCTTTAACATTATTTTTAACCAATCAATTTTGACATTGAAACTGGTTGCGCTTTAAAACTATTGGATACATTTGTGATCACAATTAGATTGCTTGGATATTTTATTTGTGAGTTGTCCTCTATTCTATCTGTCATGTTGCTCTTTTTTTGTCCTTTTTGAACCCATTGTTGTTGAATGCTCCCTATTTACTACTAGCACATGTATAATTTCTCGCTTCCCCTATGCTTGCAACTATTTAACTTCTCAAAGTTGATTCTTAGTTTGTTTGGATTTTCTATTTGATTGGTTGTTTGATTGTAATTTACATTTATAATGTGTTTATCAGTAGACAAACATACACAATATGCAAGTTGCACATATTTTAGGTAATTTCCACAAATAAATCTGTTGACAGGTTGTTGTCTTGAGAGAATGGCCATTGATATCCAAGTATAGAGCTTCAGTGAGAACTATTCCACCTCATATTGAGATGATTGAGGCTTTGCACAAATTATTGGCGACAGCATAAGATATTGGCATGATCAGGTAATCACATGTTTTCAATATTTTTTTCTTGTCTTAACAAAATTGGTATATCCAGTAGATCAATAAATGTAGAAAATGGCACTTTCTAGTAATATGAATAAGACGATATTTCCAAATAATTGGTTTAAATTTAATAGAAAAAAAATAAACTTTCTTTTATCATGGTTACAGAGAAAGCTACTTTTATATTTCTACCACACATGTAAGCCTCCACCAAGTGTAGAAAGAAAACCCCAACAATGATCCTTTTCAGGTTTGCACTAAATGTTGAGTGGTATTAAATTTAACTTTATAGCATGGGGAGATTGATCTCGTTGGTAGCATAATTCTCTAAGACAATATTTAAGACAAAGTTTAAGGAACCACACAAGTTTATTTAAGTCAATACAAAAGTTTCTTTTTGTCTCACATAATTCTTTAAAGGGTGCTAGCTCAATGGAAGAGCACTTGCCTTATAAGCAGGATGTTGGTGGTTTGATTCAACTGTTCCATGTCATGAATTAGTCAATGATATTGTAGTTTATTTTTAATTAAATATTTTTTAAATTTATTTATTTGTCCTTAAATATAATCTTTTATTGTCTCTAGATAGAAAATAGCTAGGATTAAAGACATACTGTCTCTGTAGACACAATATGTCTTTAATCTCAACTATTGTCTTTGGAGAGATAAAAATGAAATTGTCTCCTAAGAGATAATAATTCTTATGTTAAATATTGTCTTTATAGAGACAATTTTTTAAGACAATAATTTGAGGCACTCACTTAAAGACATTTTTAAGAGCAGTTGTCTATAATGAGACTTTTTGAAAGCTTTTCCGACCGATTTTTCCGGTCAAAATCCGACAGCAATTTATCGGAATCCCAAGTTTGATAGCTAGTTTCTGCACAATCAAAGGGTCCCAGGGGTTTTTAAGGGTGTTGAATCCAAATATGCAGTTAAAAAACCATTTTAACTGTGAAAAATCGAGATTTAACCTCATTTCTTCCGCCTGATTCCGTCACCGGAATCTCCAAAAAGTCGCATTATAGACAACTCCTTTTTAAGACAATACACAAGTTTTTTTAATCTCAAGTGAAGACAATTGACCCAATTTTTTTCTCAAATATTGTCTTAAAACCCTCCTATGTGTTGTTGTGATACCAATGCTCTAAGGATTTGATAAATGGGCCAATGCCAAGGATACCAACTAATATATCCCTTTTTTGTGATGCTTGCGAATTTATAGTTGTCATCTCCACAACCTTTACATCTCTTAGTACAATTGATAGGGTACTACCTTGACTTCCCACTGCATTTGTATGCACACTTTGTCTTTTCAAAATGGTAGGGAAATGTAAGATGGTAACCAACAAGCTAAATTTCCCTTTCACATTCCCAACAATTGGTGGGTTTGTTAATTTTAAAAACCCACCCAATTACTGAGTCTAAAATCCAACCCAGTTGCATTAATAATTTTGGTTAGAATGGGAAATGACTTTTTCCCAGTCGTAATGGGTCCAACATTTAATTCAATGAGGTGTAATATGGTTGTTCAAGGAAAGGGAAAAACACTTGATAATCTTTCCTTAGACCAAGGATCCTTAACGAAATTGAACCTTTAGTTGTGTTAATTTTAATTAATAATTTATATCAATTATTAATTAGACTTTTGACTAGTTGTTTCTCTCTCCACGGTGGTGTGACTTTAACATATGTATTTAAAATAGCAAAGTAGTATAGGGGATATTAAAAATCCCATCCCCTTAAAAGAACACCATCATCAATGTTCTATAATAGAGAACAAAGAGAATTGAGTGCCATGGCTCCTTGTCTTAATGACATCTTTCATATTAAGAATTTGCCAAATCTAGCCACACCATTCAGTGTCTTTATAGGAAAATGTTTGACTGATTACTTGGTGGGACACACCGACTGCATTTTTAATCCTACTAATTATACTCATGAATTTTTTAAAAACAATTTACTTCTATTTACTCTTCCTTGTAGTCACGCACATTCTACTTCTCCCGTACTTCCGGCAATCCATTCCTTTACGAGGCCTCCTAGCATAGGAATATTTTTCACAGTAAATGTAAATGTATCTTTTGTTCTCTTGGGATGCCCATGACATGTCTCAAGGCAATCAACTCATGTCATAGTGTTCCAATGTCTCCAAAATGTACTAGTTCCTAAAGTCTTTAGTTGGAACATACTTCTGCTACACCACTCTAATGTTGCTTGCAAACAGTTTAATATATTCATGCTGGATAGTTTATTAGCTCATCTATAACATAAGGACACACTTCTTATGAGATTAAGAAAATAAAGACACCTAGAGAGCGATGGCGGAGGCGGCAAGCCAGTGTGGGCTGTCGGCCCGAAGGTTGAGCTGTCGAGGAGGGAGAAAATCCAAAGCCTCAGGGACGCGGAGATTGTGGCGTGGTTGGATCGCCAAACACCTAGCTTCGTCGTGTACGTGGCATTCAGGTCAGAATCGTATATTTCTTCGGCACAGGTAACAGAACTGTGGTGGCTCTGGAGGTGAGCGGGCATCTGTTCCTCCGGGTGCTACGATGAAAAAATTACATGTCTGAAAAAACTTGAATTTTTATTTCTGTTGGTTTATATATATAATAAAATGCCTTGTGAAGTGATACTAGTCCTTGCATAAATTTCTAAATAGCAGTTGTCTATAATGCGATTTTTTTGAAAGCTTTTCAAGTAGGTTTTTCGGGTCAAAATCCGGCAGCAATTTATTGGAATCGCAAATTTGATAGCTAGTTTCTGCACAATCGAAGTGTCCGAGGAGTTTTTCAGGGTGCTGAATCCAAATATGCAGTTAAAAACCATTTTAACTGCAACAAATCAAGATTTAACCTCAATTTCTTCAGCTGAATTCTGTCACCGGAATCTCCAAAAAATCACATTATAGACAACTCCTTTCCAAATATCCTGGGAGGTTGGCCGTTGGACCCCTGGTTTCCTTGTTCGTTTTATGTACAATGTACGCAGCTAACATTTCAACTGTCGGTCTTCCAACAATAAATTTGAAGACATCTTAATGTCATTCTGTAGATATTACACATTAAGCGTATTAATTCTGATATGAATAATGTTTTTTTTATATGTACCGGAAGGGTAGTAGGTCAAATTAAAACCGTGAGATGTTGGTTATTGCAGGTTTTATCAGCTTCATTAAATTTTGTGTAATCGTAATAATGTTATTAAATACAGAAATCTATAGTTGTACAAGTTTGCTAAGCGTATAGCATAATACCATTTCATTGCTTGGACAACGCTTATCAGTTTGGGTTTTAAGATTTTCAGTTGTTGATGATGTTGTAGTGGTGCGGTTAAACCTTAGCCTCACACTTAAATGGTTGTGGTTGTTGTATGAATAACTGAAATAATAAAGAAAAACAAAGAAACTAAATAGATTAACCAAGAAAATAAATGAATTTGGATTGGAATTTGTTATTCAACAATGATTCTCCACACATTACATTTCATGGGCATTTGTTAGTTTTATATCATCGACCCTCGTTATATAATGGATATTTCGGTATAAAAACTGTCTAGTTACATTTCACCCAAAGTTACTAATTCGTTGTCAAACTAACAAACTCCACCTTGACAACAATTCTCCTAATCTCTTGCCCATGCCCATTCATCATCTTTTCTGCAAGCCAAGATAAGCTAAACACCACTGCAGCTTCTCTACTGTAACTGACTTTGTGAATATGTCTACACAATTCTCTCGTGTATGGACTTTTTAAGAGCTACTTTTCCGCCATTGATCACATGTCTCAGAAAATGATACCTTACATCAATGTGCTTGGTTCTGCTATGATAGGTAGGGTCTGTAGCCAAGTGAATAGCACTTTGACTGTCACAAAGTACATTCACTTTCTCCTGCGTTCTTCCAATTTCATCGAGCAGACCCTTTAACCAGATTGCTTCTTTACTCACATCTGAAGCAACAATATATTCGGCTTCGGTAGTGGACAACACAACTGTTTCTTGAAGCTTTGACATCCAACTAATTGCTCCACCTGCAAGAGTAAAGACATAACCTGTAGTAGATCTTCTTTTGTCCAAATCACCTGCATAGTCAGCATCTACATATCTGCAGACTGATCCTTCACTACCATTAAAGACGATGCAATGGTCACTTGTGCCTCTTAGATATTGAAGCACCCATTTCACTGCTTGCCAATGTTCTTTACCTGGATTTGCCATGAACCTACTGACAATTCCAACTGCATGTGAAATGTCAAGTCTTGTGGATACCGTCGCATACATTAAGTTGCCTACCGCATTTTCATATGGTACATGAGACATATACTGCTTTTCCTCATCATCTCTAGGACTCAAAATCGAAGAAAGCTTAAAATGGGAAGCTAGTGGAATATTAATAGGTTTCACATTGTTCATTGAGAACTTTTCAAGTACTTTCTCCACATACTTCTACTGTGATAACCAAAGCTTACCATTTTTCCTGTCTCTGTGTATCTCCATGCCCAAGATATGTTTCGCTGCTCCAAGATCCTTCATATCAAACGTCCTAGAGAGTTGAGCCTTTAACCTGTTGATCTCTTCCATGCTTTTGCTTGCAATAAGCATATCGTCAACATACAAAGCTAAGATAATGAATATGCCATTGAAACTTTTGAAGTATACACAATGATCATACTCACTTCTTACAAAGTTCTAGCTCACCATGAAGGAATCAAACTTCTTGTACCATTGTTTGGGAGACTGCCTCAGACCATACAATGATTTCCTGAGCTTGCAAACTAATCTTCTGCTGCGACCTCGTACAAAACCTTATGGTTGTTCCATATATATCTCTTCGTTCAAATCACCATGTAGAAAAGTTGTTTTAACATATAACTGTTCTAACTCAAGATTAAGCAACGCAGTTAGTGCCAACACAGTACGAATAGAAACAAGTTTTACAACTAGAGAAAAAATCTCATGAAAGTCTATACATTCAACCTGAGAATACCCTTTTGCTACCAGTCTCGCCTTATACCTTTCGATACTTCCATCAACTTTCCATTTCAACTTGAAGACCCATTTGAATCCAAAAACACTTCTCCCTTCAGGAAGCTCTACAAGATCCCAGGTATTGTTCTTGGCTAAGGATTCCATTTCTTCTTCCATAGCCACTTTCCATTTTTCGCTATCTGTATCATCTACTGCTTCCTGATAACAAGAAGGTTCCCCATCTTCAGTAATCAAAGCAAAAGATGAAGCAGAATCTTCATACCTTTTTTGAATTTTCCTTTCCATTGTAGGTCTTCTTAGAGAAACTGGTTGCTGAACTGGTTCAGAAACTTGCACTGGTTCAGAAGCTTCAACGACCTCCTTTGTGTCTTCAACACCTTTTTCTCCAGAGGTGTCTCCTTCCTTTCGACTATCACCGAAAAGTCTAGCCTCCAACTGAACTCGTTGATTTGGCGATGCCTGTTCCTATTCAATTCTTTCAACAGTTGATTTTAGAAGAGAGGATTCATCAAATGTTACATCTCTACTAATGACTATCTTCCGCAATGTAGGATCCCACAACCTATATCCTTTCATTGCATAGTCATACCCAACAAACACATAACATTTTGACTTTGGATCTAATTTTGAATGCTGATTTTTCGGAATGAGAGAATCAGCATCATAGCCAAATATCCTCAAATGTGAATAGTCACAAGACTGACCTATCCAAACTTCTTCAGGAATTTTACAATCAATTGCTACTGAAGGTGATCTATTAACTAAATAATAAGCAGTAGATACTGCTTCTGCCTACAACTCCTTTTGCAAGTTAGCATTGCTAATCATGCTTCTGGATCTTTCCATTTGAGTCCGATTCATATGCTCAGCAACACCATTTTGCTGAGGGGTGTAAACAGAAGTTTTGTGTCTAACAATTCCCTCATCCTTACAGTATTGTTCAAATTCAACTGAAGTGAACTCCCCACCATTGTTAGTTCTTAAGTATTTAATAGATTTGCCTGTTCTTTTCTCTACCATTACTTTAAATTGTTTAAAAACATTTAATACATTAGCTTTCCTTTTTAGCATATAGACCCAAACTTTCCGGGAGTAATCATCAATAAAAGTTAAAAAATACAATGCACCTCCATATGACACAACAGGGGATGGCCCCCACAGATCAGAATGAATATAGTCTAAAACATCTTTACTATTATGATTTCCAACTTTAAATCTCTATTTACACTATTTGCCATACACACAATGTTTACAGAAATCTAAATTCAAGGATTTCAGACCGGGGAAGAGATTTACGTTTCATCAATATCTGAAGACCTTTCTCGCTCATATGACCCAATCGTTGATGCCATAGACGAGTGCCTGCTTCTTCCTTTTCTGACGCAACCGCTGCTTCACTGATATGAGTACTTCCTTTTAACCTGTAAAGATTTACGACCTTTCCTACCTTCATAACCACAAGTGCTCCTTTAAAGACTTTCAATACACCATCCTGACCTGTAAACTTATAACCATCTGAATCCAAAACTCCCAAAGAAATCAATTTTTTCTTCAAATCAGGTAAATGTCTAACACTAGTTAATGTTCTAACTGTGTTATCATACATCTTAATTCTGATATCTCCCATCCCAACAGTTTGACATGACATATTGTTACCCATAAACACAGAACTACCATTTACATTTTCATACGAGGTAAACCAATTTCTATGTGGGCACATGTGATTCGAAGCACCAGAGTCTAACAGCCAACTATCTAAACCTTGAGAGATATTACGTTCAGGTGAAGTTTCATCTATCATACACAATTCTTCAGCAGATAAAACTTCGTCTATCATACCTGAATCAACCTGATTCGCTTCGTTCTTCAGGTTTTCGGATTCCTTTCGTTTCCAACAATCCTTCTTCAAGTGTCCAACTTTATTGTAGTTCCAACATTTTGCCTTACACTTCTTTCCTTTTGATTTCAATCTGGAAGTCCCCCTTGGTTTTTCTCCTCTTTCCTTTGAGCGTCCTCTAGTGACCATGGCTTCTGATGCAGCTGTTTCAGTGTTGGATTTCCTTCATACTTCTTTAGACAGAAGAGCTCCCACGACTGATTCAAACTCAAAGAATCAGTAGAGCTGAAGCAGATTGAAGTTACGAAGTGATCCCATGATTCAGGTAGAGAACATAGCAAGGTTATGGCTTTATCTTCTTCCTGTATTTTGAATTCCATATCTGTTAATTGACATATTAGTGTATTAAAAATATTCAAATGTTCTGCAACGTTTGAACCATCTTTCATTCGAAGACTGTATAACTGTCTTTTAAGATAAATTATGTTGGTCAATGACTTTTTCATATAGAGATTTTCAAGTTTTTCCCACAATCCTGACGTCGTAGTCTTTTCAACAATGTTGAAGAGAACTTCATCTGCTAGGCATAGCCGGATGGTACTGAGAGCTCGGGCATCCAAGTCCTCCCAGTCTAAAGTAGTCATGGTCGCAGGTTTCTTAGTTGCCCCATCCAATGCCTTGTGCAACCCTTGTTGCACAAGCAGATCCCTAACCTTCAGTTTCCAAAGAGAAAAATTGCTTTTTCCGGTGAGTTTCTCCACCTCGAATTTGGCATTTGACATCTTGGCAATTTTTCCACCTTCCTAGGGTTTCAGTCTTTCTAGAGATTTTCCTTTTTCTAGGGATTTTCTGTTTCAAGAAAAAAATAATCTCAGTCTCTGAACTAGGGTTTATATTTAAAAAAAAAAAAGTTATTTACAAACCCTTTCTTTCTTGCAAACTCCTTTAAAACCCTTGTTATTCAAACAAATAAACCCCTTTTCAATCTGCTGTCTTTGAAAAAAAAAATTCTGCAAGTTGTCTTTGCTTAAAAAAAAATTCTGCAAACCCTTCCTTTTTTTTTTCAATCTTCATTCTTTGTTTTAAAAAAAATAATCTACTGAAAATAAACAAATCTGTAAACTGTGATCAATACCCGGATTTCACGAAGGCTCTGTCACAAAATCCACTGCAACTTTATGCAGGCCAGTAGGCAGATAACGCAGGCTCTCCTTCTGGCTCTTCACGCAGGGACAACACATTCATAAAAGATTCCACCAAATGCAGCAATCTACCTCTCAACGCCTTTCACGCAGAACGCAAGTCTTTTAAGGTTCACCCACCAAATAGACGTGAAATATCGATCTACGAATGATGAAAGACGACAAGGTGGAGAGGGATCCAGTAGCCACAAATGGCACACGTGCCCAATCGATCACTGTATTTCGATCTTTTCCCTCTCACACACAGCAGGGATTTTATTCAGAGCGAAAACGCCTTCAATGCATCCTCAACAGCCACGCAGCAATGAGAAACGCTCACGCCTTTTATACACATAACGCAGGGATTTTATTCAGAAAAAAACGCCTTCAATGCACAGCCTCTCCTTCCTTCAATGCCCAGGATACCCTTGGAGATCTAATACCATTTGTAGAAACGCTGATTCAAATAATGAAGGAGAATAAATAGACAAGAAAGAAACACAAGAAATCTTAACTCAATGACCAAGACTAGAAACTGAATTGGAACTGAATAGGTTGTTATTCAACAATGATTCTCCACATGTTCATTTCATGGGTATTAGATTATTTTATATCATGACTGTCGTTACATAACTAACTATTCGGTATAAAACTGTCTAATTATAATTTACCTAAAATTACTAATTCATTGTCAAACTAACAACAATGAAATCACCCCCATAAAGAGGATAGAGTCTTATCATCGCTAGTTAATCAAATACCTTCCTCTAATATTTTCGAAGATCGTGTTGCAACTTGGTTGGAGTCTATCTTGGTAAAAGCACAGTTCTACTCCTATACTAAGTTGAAGTTCCAACTATCAATCCTCTACTAATTTGAAGTTCCAGCTATCAAGGTAAGTAGCACCATAGAGAGAAGCATAACTTACAGATTTGGCTGTTTCAATAGTTGTTTCAGTTGACTAGTTTTTAGCATTAGTCCATACTATTATTAATATAAAGTTTTCACTTTTTTTTTAATAAGGTCGTTGCTGTCAACTAGTCAAATGGATGAAAGCATTTTGAAGACCAATATCGTTGCAGTCAAATAATTAAATGGATGCAATAATTTTGAAGACAAATATCGTTGCAGTCAAATAATTAAATGGATGCAATAATTTTGAAGACCAATAAAATAATTGATGGTCTTATTTTTCTTCCTTTCCAGATAGATAGACTGTAAAGTTGATATTATTCCTAGACTATCTTTGTTAGATTCATTTATTTGATTCATATTTCTTAAATTGAAGGTGATTTATAAGCTCACCAACCATGACACAGCGAAGTTAGTTGAACTTTGCCTCACCTCCACCTTTTTCAGATTCGAAGGAGAATTCTATGAGCAGACTTGTGGGGTTGCCATGGGCTCCCCCTTGTCCCCGGTAGTCGCTAATCTCTTTATGGAAGATTTTGAGTCTAAGGCTTTGGCCTCCTCTTGTCTCCTTCCGAAGCTTTGGAAAAGAATTGTTGATGACACTGGTGTTGTCTGGTCTCATGGTCCTGATGAGCTGGATCATTTCTTCAATCATCTTAATAACCAGTCCGACGCCATTAAATTCACGATGGAAAAAGAAGACAATGGTTGTCTTCCATTCCTGGATGTTCTCATCTCTAAGAAGGTGGATGGTTCCTTTTCTCATCAAGTGTTTAGGAAGAAGACGTATACTGAGCAGTACTTGCATGCTTCTTCCCATCATTTCCCATCTCAAAAGTTAGGGGTTCTAAGCACTCTCGCCACCCAGGCTGTTAGAATCTCTGATGAAGAGAGCTTGGAAAAGGAGAAGGCTCATCTCCTAGATGTCTTTGTGAAAAATGGTTACAAGAGACACCTGGGTCATAAGGCCTTCCTCAAGGCTAAGAAGGAGTCGTCAATCCATAAGGATTCCAGTGATCGTACCATGGGGGTCAACCTTCCTTATATCCAAGGGACCACGGATAGGATTGCGAGGATTCTGAGAAAGTTTGATGTACCCGCAACTTTTAGACCTCTTAATACTATCCGTAGCTCCCTCAGGTCTGTGAAAGATCCTATTGACCCTAAAGACATGAAGGGCGTCTATGTCATTCTGTGTTCTTGTGGGATTCCTTATATTGGTGAGACAGGTCGCTCTATCAATCAGAGGATTAGCGAGCATTCGGCTGACTTGAACCATGGTAGGACAAAATCCTCAGCCCTGGCTGAACATGCTGAGAAGACGATGCATCATGTATGTATCGAAGAGGCTCAAGTCATTCCTAAAGTTGCTCAATTTCACCATCGCAAGTTTAGAGAGGCCCTGGAAATTGAAAAAAGCCCGAATAATCTTAATAGGGATGATGGCTGGAAGATCAACAGCTGCTGGGTCCCAGCCCTGTCTTCCTAGCCTCCGCGGTCCCTTCTTAGTAAGGCGTCGGTGTTTCTTGTTTCCTTCCCTTTGGGGTTGGTTCCCTTGGTGTGTTAATTTATTTTCCTGTTTTTATTTGTTCCCCTTTTAATTATCAACCTAATGGTATTATTTAATCCCCTTTATTTCCCTTTATTTTCGATGATTATTTTTGAGTTGTTATCCCCCATTAAATTTGTATTTATTACCTAGCATATTATGTATAATTAATCAGGAAATTAAAGATAATTTGAACTTTCCTTAGAATATAGGCAGGTATTTATTTATTCCTTATTAGCCTAAGATTTTGTAACGACCTATTGTTATTTTTAAATATATTTAGAATTAATTAATTAATTAATAAAATATGTATTGTCGAAATATAGTAATGGGTTAATATTAAT
>APFE030151003.1:77929-98346 GCA_000404065.3 Pinus taeda | reverse complement strand
AATTTTTTTTGATATATTTATCTAATAATTTATAGAAATTTATATTAAATAGAATACTACTAGGTATTGGATAATATGATTATTTATATATTTAGATATTTACTTAGATGTATATTCATAATTTAAATTTAAATAAATAAATGGTTTAGTTTTGTTAACTAACCATTGATTTATTTATTTATTTTTACCTAGTTTAAATAATAAATATATTTTTTATCTAATAAATATATAATATTTTAATAACTAAGCATCAAATAGGGTATTATTAGAAGATTAGGTATTAAAAATATAAAATAATATTTTTTATATATTATTATATATATATGTGTGTGGGTGGATTATAATGTAATAATAATGAATTATTTTTAATAAATTAATCTTTGATCTGTTTTATTTTTCACCTGATTAACCTAGCTCCATTATTATAATAGTTATTTAATATTAAATTAGTTAAAGGAAGTTTGATTGGGGACCTTGAGTGGAAAAGTAGCTGTTAGACGTTTTAGCCGTTTGAGTCTCTGCTTAGACTATTTAACACGCTGAACTGGATCCGTATCTTCAACTTGTCCTCACGATGAACCACACTAGTTGGTTCGGAACGCATCAACAGATGATTAATTATGTGATTTTGCCGAAAATTCTAAACAAACTATAGTCCCATAATATCTAACATTAAGTAATAATAACTATTCATCTTAAAAATTCGAGAAATGTTTTCAACAACCATCGTCTTAAACATATGAGAAAAAATCCTACCATATACGACAAGATTGGCCACTAAAAGCATACTTGTAAGATTGACTTACGAATTAACATGCATGCAAACCAATTTATGGCTGATATTGGTCCATAATGGGTGTGCTTCAAGGCATAAGAGTGATTCAAACAGTGTAGATTGACTTACCATTTAACATGCATGCATTTCAATTTATGGTTGATGTAGTTCCATAATGAGCGTGCTTCGAGGCATAAAATTGATTCCAACCAATGTTCAACAATTCTTGAAAGACCGTAGGGATGACCACACAACCAACTATCTTGGTGCTACACTCACCTAACGAAAATAATGAGTAATATCACTATGATACCCAGTAGTTGTATCAATTATATATGTCAAAATCCCTATCCGTTCTAGAGAGCTGTCGGAGGGCTCACTTTCGAGTCCAACTCAGTAAATTTCACTATTTTTTTAATTTCACTAGGTATATATATTGAAAATAATGTATATTATTTAATGAAATGTATATTGTTCATTTAATTATATTAGGAGTTGTTTTGAGTGTGGCTTTTTGGATTTTCCGGTGCCACAATCCGGTGGAAAAATTTGAGGTGAAATCTTGATTTGTGTTATTTAATCTAGTTTTTCTGACTGTATATATGGATTCATCACCCTGGAAATATAGTAGGGCACTTCAATGGTGCAGGGGTTACCCATCAAACTTGTGATTTCAATAAATTTCTACGAGATTTTAGAGAAATTAGACCGGAAAAAACCGCCAGAAAAACTTCTAAAAAATCTCACTGAAGACAATTCGGTTATATTATATCAACAATTAATATCTACATTGAAATCAATGTGTCTAGTGAAAATAATCAAATAAGATTAATGATTGACATTTACGCTAAAATCAATGTATTAAGTGCATTAAATCATATAGAATTAAAAATCAGCATATGCATTCAAATCAGTTCATATAATGGAATCAATCAAATAACATTAGAAATCATCATCTACATTGAAATCAATGTATATTTTTAGTAAAAGAAACAAAATATTGATTTCAAAATAATCTAAGATGTAATCCCTTATATATGTTTTTACCCATTTAATTTAGTGAAATTTCAACATTTTTTAGTATCTTTCTTTAATATGATTTTGAGACTTTCTTAGATTTCTAAATCCAACTACTCTTACCTTATGTAAAATTATTACTTACTCTTTTGTCTATGGTTAATAATATTCAATATTATATAATATCCTATAATATTAAACATAATATTATATATTATTATGTAAATATTATATAAATTTTATTTTATTCTTATACATTATAATATTATGTTTAAAAGTGTTAATGGGGCTTTGAATTGATAATGAATGGGTGAACTATTAGGCCACTCCTTGCAATAGGTCACATGTTTAAATCCTCCATAGGTGGTACCAATACCTAGTCTTGAAAAAACAAATAACTTTTTTAACAGTTTAATATTATAATAATACGTCTAATACAATGTAACCAAATCATATGGATATAATAGAATCATGTTATTTTTTAATACCGGGGATATTCTTTTCTTCATGTTACTCTTCATAGTATGAGTATTAGGGGAGCAATGCCTCCCTCTCATAAAAAAGCTCCACTACTTTCCAACACTAAAACTTTGTTTAGAAATAAAAATAATTGGGCATTCTTTGATGGATCCCCTCAACATACTCTGCGCAAAGGAAGAATCAATGGCCAAATATTCATAATAAATTTGCATTCCTTCTCTTTCTATGGAAACATAAGCACAACTACCAACAATAATGCAAAATTATTAACTATAAACATCCTTTTAAGAGTTGTAAGAGATTTGATCCTCTTCGTGATTCATATCTATGGAGACTCCAAAATTGTTATATGAATGGATTAATGCCACATCTCGATTTACAAACTACACATTACTCCCTGCATATCAAATAATTATAACAAATCTTATGCTCTTCACTTGTATCAAATTTGATCATATATACAATGATATAAATCAATGTGTTGATGAGCTCTCAGAGATTGGACCCAAAATGGATGAGGGCATTGCAAATATTATTGAAAAACATAATGTCTACACCACATAATATCTTCTCAACCTAGGGAAATAATTAAATTAAGATATCTCAAGCATTTCAACTCTTTTTTGGGTATGAGAAATCATTTGGGCAATATTTCTTGTTCTCATTTGAGAGGAAGGATGTATGTGAACAACTTACAAATTAGAATATATATTTCATATGTACACCCATGGGACATTTCAAGATGTTACCCTCTATTTATATTTTGTGATTGTTCAACCATCTCCACTTATATCATGTTGGCAATGTATAAGAAAAGGAAGGAGCTATAAAAAAATTTCATGAAAGGATAAGATCCATTTTTTATAAAACCAGTATAGATCCATCTTAAGTACAGATCTAACATGAGCCGAGAGGTTTCAAATTTCTTCATGTGCAAGCTTTTTTAGAGTGCAAAATAAAATGTGCTATTTTTCTTTGGTTAAATTGTATTTTTGAAATGCTATATACAGTTATAGGAACCAAATAAAAATTTTAACCATGGAAACTTAATTATATATATAATATTATATATATATTAATATATCTATATATATCTATATATATATATTATATATAATATATATATATATATATATTATATATGAAGTTAGTATCAAGATAAATTAGTTAATATAGATCTTCAAATAATTGTATTTAAATTTCTTGTTGAAAATATGTTTGAAAAGTATAAGAATTTAAACATTTGATTCACACATTTTTTTACTTCTAAATTACTTTACATCATACTCATTTTTTTAATTATAGGTGACATTATTAATCAGTTTAAAACATAATTTTGTTTTTTTGTTTTTATTTTAAAATGGCACTAATCCACGGACAGACTTACACATCTCCTCAGAATGAATCTCTGGTAGATGACATTTGGGCATTTTTCTGGGCTACAATAGCCTCTAGAATGCAACATGTATATACATATGTAAATAATATTACTAGTTTTTTTTTTTTGGAGAATAGGAAAGAAATATATAATGTTTATAATATTAATATTTTGCATCAAATAGCCAAATTCATTAATATATATTATAATATATTAAACCTAATATTTTTTTATTTATTTATAGGTGGTTCATGGGGTTGCCGCTACATCCACTGAAAATCTACTCAGATCAACCCCGAAGGGAATCTTTTAAAGCCCATCGGCCAGACTAGCAAGGCCTAGCCGCAAGGGCGTTGAGAATAATTAACCCTGTGACCTCCCGATCGGTGAGGTACTTAACAACGGGGATTCGACCAATTGACCTAACCCTTAGGGCTATATTAAACCTAATATTATATTCAAGTTGATTATATTAATACAAAACCATATTAATATCAAACATTTAATATTAATATTAAATCAAGTATTATACTAAAACACTTTCTATTATTCAGATACATAAACTTGTAGCTATCTCTCAAGTTACAGTGAGGGAAAATTTGATAGAAATGTCCAAAAAAACATCCTCGATGGAGCCTTCACGTCCTTTTCTATCATTTTAAAATTTATTATAGATAAACCCTTCATGAATTCCATGAAGGAAGAATCACCTTCATCCCCAGGATA
This sequence comes from Pinus taeda, assembly GCA_000404065.3. NCBI lineage: Eukaryota > Viridiplantae > Streptophyta > Pinopsida > Pinales > Pinaceae > Pinus > Pinus taeda. The sequence continues at coordinate 93,970 of APFE030151003.1, read as the reverse complement.
TACAACAATCATATCTCACTTAAATAACTTAAAATAATGTAAGATATGTAACTTAATATCATGTAAAATATTTAGGTTATATAAAATATATTATCATAACATATAAATAATTATAACATCATAATAGTTATAAAATAACCATACATATATATATCATCATTTCTTTGTACTTAAATTATATAAATGAATAACTATTATTTTATCTTATATGTATTTTATATATGAAATTTGTATTGTTAAAATAGATCTCAAGTGAAACAACCATCAAATATTTACTTCTATGTTTTGTTTTGGAGAAATGCATAAATAATGGTGGGTAGTAACTCTTCATAAGTATGCTTAGTTACATACGTGCCTATTTTGGTGGAAATATTTGTTTAAATTATGATAGAAGGTAACTCTAGCTAAATATATTTATTTGTTTATATTAATCTACGTGATATAAAGTATTGTGATATGGAATTCTAAACCTAATATGGACCTATATAATCTTTGAAAGATTTTTTGTTGAGTTGAAATTTAAATGTTTGCACTCATTTATGAACACTACATCTCCCCTATTCCAAGTTTGTATTGATTCAATATGAAATTTTTTACAGTCATTTAACACACTGCATATCCCCCATACTGGGTTGTAGTGCTCCCCTTGGTGAAATGAAGTAAATGCATTGATATTTATCATGGATTGATGTCTAACGATGTTTATTGATGACCATTAGTGGAGTTTTGAGGTCTAAAATGGGTGTCCTAGGGAAATTATAAAATAATAGTGAACATAATAAAATAAAATTAGATCACATCATAAAATTTTAGAGGGAAAAAGAAAAAACTATTTTTTCAACTTGTATTTTCAACTTATATCCCTATGGGTTTACTCAAATTTCGAGTGGGAATACTCATTGGATGAAAAATTTAATTCCTCATCCAAGTAGTACCTATGTTGCATACTTTCGATGGATCCTGCTACAAGAAAAACGAGAAATACATGAAAAATGTGATTGCAATCACATTTTTCATGTATTTCTCGTTTTTCTTGTAGCAAGATCCATCGAAAGTATGCAACATAGGTACCACTTGGATGAGGAATTAAATTTTTCATCCAACGAGTACTCCCACTCGAAATTTGAGTAAAGTTTTAGGGAGATAAGTTAAAAATACGAGTTAAGAATGTAGTTTTATTGTTTTATTATTTTTTAGTCTTTTTACATTTTTACTCCAAAAATCATGAATCATCCTCCATGGTTGAAATCATCATCTTGAATTTTATTAGTTCTTATAAAGTTCATTTTGGTTGTATATTTTTCTTAAAATACCCATTTTAGACCTCAAAATTCCCCTAATATTAATATATATAGTTGCAATAGTTATGTGAAAACTTATATCAACTCACCACCCATCATTCTCAACATCCCTTGAGCAACCAGTTTAGAGATAGCTTACTATTAAATTGTTTGAAGTTATAAATTGTCGTAGACCTTTAAATATTGTTAACATAGCTTTCTAAGTTAATGATTAATAAAGCATGCATTCACATTACATTATTCTGATAAATATTATTAAGGAAATATTATGTGAACTCAATGGATGATAATTAAGATTCCCAATAAGGGTGGAAAATGTTAATTTGAAATTTGAATTTAAATAAAAATCAATAGAAATGTCACTATATGTTATGAGAACATTGAAAGGGAAGTATCTATATATTTTATTTAACTAGAGTTACATATATATAATTAAAAAACAGTTTTAATTTCATTGTAAAAGATCCATCTTAATTTCTGATCTATCAAGCGTTGAGAGGGATAAAATATCTCAAAGTGAAAACCTCATTTTGAGTGCAAAACATGAGGAAAGGTTTTCACTTAAGGAGGTTTGGTCCTTGTAATATCTTAATATATTCATAGTTAATATGGATTTAGGTTGGTTTAGTGACACTTCGTCACACACAATTTAGCTAACATATGATTAATCTAATCATTTAAAATATTTAAAATATGCCTAGTATTAATCTAATGAGTTTCTTCTCTTCTACATCTCATGCTTATTGGGCATGTATATATTGAACACCTAAATTCTAGCATATGACCCCTAACATAAATGACATATTTGAACTTGAGCTCATTGATAAATCTTGTCATGAATTTTTTTTATGTTCCATATTTATATCAGCGAGACTTATGAGTTGGGATTGGGTAGAGATATATTTTAAACATATTTTTCCCATCGGATTTTCTTTTTCATTTCATACTATGCCTTCATTGAATATTGTTCTCTTTGCCAAAATTATCTTTGTTATTCATCTTTTTGTTTCGTCCATTCTTCATCGTCCTCAATTGTCATTCCATTTACCCTTTTTTTTTTTTCTGTTTTCCTCTTCATTGTGAATTTTATTTTATTATTTATTCCTAAATCTATTAAATTTTCATTTGTCGTGCTCTTCTTTGTTGACATGTTATTTGGGATTCTTTTTTACGTTCATTTTTTTTCATTTATTTGTTTTTTTTTTTTGTCTTCTTTTTTGTTTTTTGTTTTTTATTTTTTTGTTTTTGTTTTTGTTTATTTTTGTTTTTTTGTTTTTGTTTTTTGTTTTTGTTCTGTTTTATTTTTTTCTTCTTCTTTCTTCTTCTTCTTCTTCTTTTTTTTTTTTTTCCTAGTTATCATTTGTTCCGATTATATGCTTAGATACACTCTTTTCTTCTCTCTTTCTTGTTGACATTCCTCAATACTTTCCATTTATTATGCCTTTATCTATTGAATTTTTCTTTATTGTTCATTTCTATTCAAGATGGATCTATGTTGAAGATTAAGATGGATCTTGGCTCCTTGTTGTTCATTTCTATTTAAAAGGGATCTAGGCTGATGATCACTATAAAATTAAAATAAATACCCAACAACAATAATTACTTAATTCGTACATTGAAATCAATACACACTATCAATTTAGTTGCTTTGAAAATAATGAAAATCATCTATCTATTAACATTATATCAAAATTTAACATTTATATTTAAATTAATGCACACCGTCAATCTAATTATTTTGAAATTAATACACATTGTTCATATAGTTACATTAGATAAAAAATAACAATGCACTAAAATCAATGCATCTAGTGAAAATAATCAAATATAATTAAAAATAAACATTACACTGAAATCAATGCATCAAGAGAATTCAATCATATTGAATTAGAAATCAGAATCTACACCGAAATCAAAGCATAAGTTCAATTAATCAAATAATATTAGAAATCAACATCTACAGTTAAATCAATCTATTTCCATAAGAAAAGAAAAGATTTGTTGACACCTAAGCTTTGGGAATAGGAAAATTATGAAAATATCGTAAATACAAAAATAAGGAAAGCTAAGAGACACTAGAATTTGAATTTGAAGAGTCTCCCTTCAATGTATTTATCAATGATCTCTTAATATAAATACACAATCACACTTGTGGAGTTAATCCTGACATAGTATGAAAGCCAATTCCAAAAATTAGCCTTTTTGTTGTAACTGTTGTAACTCCTACCATTTTCATCATTTTCCCTACTTTCTCTGTCCCTCTGTCAAATTTGAAGTGTTGAGCTATGTATCCATTTTTCATAGCCTATGTTAATCGTTTCATTGAGTTTTTTTCCACTCCTATGCATTGAGATGCTAAAAAACATCAATCCATATCTTAATGAACGTATCCAACTAGAGGCATTAAGCTGAAGTCTTGGAATGGTGCTGGTTTGTATGGATTGAAATGAATATTAGTTTATCTCTGTGTGTTGAATGTCAAAACCATGAAGGCATTTCAATTGGTATGTGTTGATTGATGTATAGTATGTGTTTGAAAATTAACTATGTATTAGCCATTTTTTAATGTCATGATATACATCAAACAATTTTTCAAGAACTGCATTGAATATTTTTTGAAAATCGTGTTTTGAATGGCATATATGTTTATGAAAGTATGTCTGGTATGTTGAGTTAATTAATTTTTGAAGGGTTGCATTGAAAACCGTGAATCTTAGTTTGATTTATTTCCATATGATACGTGCATTGGTGTGGCTCCATATATGGGCTCCAGTGATTTTCATATTTCTAAGTAATTATATAATGAAGTTTTAAAGGGGCCGAAGCATATCAAGTGTGACGGTAATGGCATACGGCATAAGAAATTCATTGAACCTTTTTTTAATGGCCATATGAAATTACCATATGGTATATGGAAAGTATAAATGATATTTTTTTTATTTTGACTTTGTGTAGTGAAGACTAAAGTTGGTAGTGAGGGGTTTAGGTAAGTCTTATGAGAAGGTAGAAGTAAACCTGCAAGTATTTTGAAAATCAAAAGCACATAAGTTTTTTCAGTGATGCATTCATTAATCTCTATTGTGTTTTTCAATGATGCATTCATTAATATCTATTGTGGGAGTAGTTCTCACTCAAAAACGGAACCATCACAAGATAATGCACCTAAAACTTATACTTCAGATAAGGAGCGTGTCATCTCAAAAAGCAAGAACAACAGGGTTATGCCTTAATTTTAGCGTCAATGAATGAAGAGGTGAGTCATCATTTTTCACCATTTTCAAACGTTTTTGAAGCCTTGAAGAAGTTGAAGGAATTACCTAAATCACACTCTGAGATTAAATTTGTTCAATTCATGATTAAGTTGTTCAATCTTGAGTTGAAAAATGATGACGCTCTTGCCTTAGCATCAAAATTAATATCTATTTGCAAGACCTAAAATCCATTTCTATTGAAATAAATATTCCTCTCATAGCCTATGTCAAGGCACTATATCCCACTTATTCACATTATCTTTAATCATCGCAAGAAAGTGGAAAACTTAAGGAGATTGCATTTGAATCCCTTGCGAAGAAATTTTCTGAAAGAGAGAAGGAATTTGGGAAGAAGAAAGCTCCTCATTATTCTAAAGAAGATGTATGTCTTGAACAAAAACAGAAGAATCATGCACAAGATTCTTCTAGAGGAAGAGGAAGGAAGAATTTTAGAGGTGGGGTGGTAGAAATTTCCAAGGAGAAAGGCCTGATCTCCATTGCATGTGATGCAATATAGTTGGACATGATGCTTCCACATGTAAGTTGTATTGGAACAGAATCAAGTAGGAACAAAATGAAGAAAATGGTAAAACACTTGGTAAAGGGAAAGGAAAAGAACTTGATTCTGCTCATTATGTTGTGGCACATTGCAGCATTGGAGTAACTGAAGACATTCAGTGCTTCACTTGCTTTATAGAAATATTCTTGGTTGCTTGATTGAGGAGAAACTTTCCATATGAATTTTAGAAGAGGTTTCTTTGAATAATTCATTGATAATGTTGATGGAGTAGTATACTTTGTAGACAAGCCAAAACTCAAGCCCTCAACGATTGGCACCATTAAGCTCAAACTGCTTGGTCTTTCAGATTTTCTTCTACATGATGTTCTGATCCTCTCGAAGTTGAGGAGAAACTTGTTCTCTTTGTTCCACATTTTCCACAAAGGAAACTCCATTCATATATTTTATGGAAAGTTTGAGGTCAGAAAAGAATAATATCACTCACTTTTCATAATTGGGATACAAGAAGAAATACTTCTAGAGCTTCAAGGAATCTTTTCTCATACACAAAAATTTTCATATAGTTCTCACTACAATGAAGGTACACTTCCATCAAGTCTTTTATGGCATACTATATTGGGACACTTAAACTATGATAGCCTTAGTTTGTTGAAGAAAAATGGTGTTATTTGTTTGCCTACTATTCTTAGGAAACTTAAGCAATGTGATGCTTGTATCTTACAAAAGCACAACAAAAAATGTTTTCATGATTCTCATTTGAGAGCACATAGAAAACTTGAACTAATTCATTCTTGTTTATGTGGCACTATGCATGTTACTTCTGGAGATGGTAATAGATATATGATGACATTTATTGATGACTACAGTCGAATGTGTTGGGTTTATTTATTGAAGAACAAATCTGAAGCTTTTGAAACATTCAAGAAATTTCATGCATGGATTGAAAATGATGCACACTCTCATATTGACTCTATTCGTACTTATAATGGAAAAGAATATACTTCAAAGGAATTTGAAAACTATCGTCACCAACATCAGATCAAGCATCAAATGATCGTGCCTTATAATCCTCAATAGAATGAAGTAGTTGAAAGAATGTGTTGTAACATAAATGGTTTTGATAAGTTAGATATTTATAAAAGAGGGTATAAAAAAATAAAAATAAAAAATAGAATAAAAGAATGAAAATATGATTTTTTTTTAAATAATGAAAATAACCCCATGAAAAGAAAAACAAGTGTACAAGTGAGCAAGCTCAAATGCCACTAGAAATAATTACTTTTTGAATGATATAGTATACTCACGATCAAACATGTTTAAATTTATGTTTTTAGATTAGGCAATAATTCAACCAAATTGTTTAATCTTGGCTGAAACTAGCAGATAGGATAGATTAGAGAAAAAAGTGACCAAACCATTTAAAATTTGTCAACTACATTTTTATGCATTAGAATAGGGTTAAAAGTTACTTTAGGAAATAAAAGTAGGGTTTGCTAGATCATGTACCCTTATGATTATTAATAATGCTTTGATAGATTAATTTTGGTTAAATAATGAACTAATCATGTCATTTAGACATGATTAGAAATTTCTAATAATCATTAAGTGTTGGTTTTATTATAAGATCGAAAGACAACAAGATGTTTTGTCGGCTTGTGATATCACAAAGGCACCTTTTAAGGGCCATGATTTCCCCACCCTGATCAATTGCGAGGAAACCAATTTGTACCCCCCTCATCCCATTTCCTGTTAACACCAAGGTGGGAATTGGGGAGGGGGGTGGAGTGCTGAAAAGTGGTATTTCTTTTACCAAACCCCATGCCACATGGAGTTTCCTCGCTACTTCGCACCCCCTCCTCCAAAGCCATATACCATCACAACCCCTCTTTGATATCCGCCTATCACTCCTCCTCTCCCACCAACGGTTACCATGTTACCTCATGTACTTTACCTACTGCTAATTACAAAATGCCACTTGTCATTCCTCCATTTTCTCAACTCTTATTCTCGTTGCTATCTGCTCGCTATACGCTATCCTTTGAAGTTTTCTTGTTTCCCATTAATTCACCTCATTCACATTCTATAATAGTTCTAACTACAACAGTAATTCATCCAAGTCTTATAAAATCCACCTTATCTCATCTCACGCAACTCTCATAGCTACTATGTTATTGTTTTTAATTGCAGATATTGTTTTTGGACTTCACAACCCCTACTATGCAGCACCTGTCAATCCCACCAAATTCATAGCCAACTACAGTTGAAGAATATTCATCACTTATCCAAGTACCTCTTCAAGCCAATCTCAGATATATTTTACTTTTCAAACTCCTTAGACATGGCACCAAAGGGAAAGGGTAAATCCTCTAGTAGAAATAAAAGAGTGAGGATAACCCTAAGACCTTTGCTACCCTGGATCTTCACCATATGCCATTAGCAGACCTATATTTCAAGATTTCTGATATCGAGTGTGAATTTGACCTGTTCGAATTACACCACAGGTTGAAGAAAAACTACCTAGACCGGAAAGATGAAATTAACCTTTGGGAATCCCTCTTGCCCATGTTGATTTTCCCACAAACAAACTATTTCCTTGATTTGGTCATGTGGTGTCAAGATATATACAATCCACTACAAAGAATCATTGTGGCCTAGAATGGAGACATTCTAACCTCAATTGCACTTGAATCCATAAACCAAATGTTGCTTATTGCTGAAAATGACTCCCTCGACCACGTTTCTCCAGCTGTCCTTATGAATTTGTATCATAAGCACACCTTTCCTTAGAGAGCCCATATTTTCGAGACTTTCCTTTGAGATGATTCTTAGCTTCCTAATAAAAACCCCCCTTATCTATCTTCTATGTTCCAAGAGAAATACAAATAGATCATTGCTTTAGTTTCTTGCCTTTTAAGGTATCAATCAGACCAATGGGTAGATGAGCCTATTCTACACTTTCTATCTATTTTCTCTAATGAAAACAATGCAACATTCATGTTTAATTTTAGTTAATTTCTGGTTGATAATATGCATGAACAAATGATGAAGATTACTACAGAAGGCATGTTTAAATATGCATCTATATTAGTCTATATGTTTCTTTTTTAATAAAGAGACAAGTTTCCTATAACTCTACATAAACAAGATGATGAAGGAATCAACCAATCAGTCATACATTAGACTTCATTAGTCAGGAAAAACTTAGCAGATTTTAAATTTGCAGACTTCATAGACACTATTGTTCATACATTTGCAAGGCTTCTTAGCAGTCAAAGTGAGCCAAGGATCAGTTCAGAGATTAAAAGGGTTTTTCACCTAAGTGAGCCGACAAAAATTGGAGACTAGTATTTATACCTGAATTTTATAGAGATAAGAGTATATGGATGTAAGCTGACTCCCTACAAGTTTCCTAAATATGTTCGAATTAGGATATTCTCTCTGGAATACATAAGGAAGATGATTAATATGGGTGAGATCCATTTTGTCTCAGGTAAAAGAAAATCAGAATTCAATATCAAGACTCAAGTTGGACCATTCATATGTACTAATACAGGAGATGAGGCTGACTCAATCCTCATGCAATTCAATTTTCAACCCAGTTTCACCTCATCGTATGACCCATTCAACATAATTTCTAATTTAAGGGTGGAACTCAAAACTACACCTTATAATCATAACCCCATACCAAAGATCGAGAAGTTTATGAATCAAGACCAGTGGGAGGAAAATACACTACAAGAAGTAGAAGAGTAGATTGTGTCTACATCCACCCTCCATACTCTAGTACCTCAAGATAAACAAGTAAAAATGCTAATAGGAGAACCTTCATCTTCATCATGTACATAAATATGTGCCCAAGAATTCATCATTCAACAGAACAAATAGAGGACACATCTAAAATATGTAACCATTCAAAATGAGGAAGAACAACAAACTACTTTTATGATTGGTTTACAGTTTTACATAGGGTCAGAGGAATTCTTCTCTGATACCCCATCGTCCTCAACCTCACAGAATCCTTTCAAAAAATCACAGTCAACAAAATTGGGTGAACATGATGATCCCAATATATTCAGTAAGTTTTTGCAAATCAAGCAGAAAAATGTAACACTCAAAGCCAACACGTATCCTCAGTTTTGGAAGAAGACTTCTACCTCTAAGCATAGGTTGATAACATCATTTAATAATGAGAAAGGAAGGATTCAAATGTCATTCTTACAAGCTCAAGTACCATATCCAAAAACCCCTGTAGATTATAAGAAGACTATATTCTCATTTGATGCAAAGCAAATACATCCCATTGATCAAATGGATATTACTTAAACCATCTAGAGAAATGATTTTCTCCACCATGACAAATACTTCTATAGAACTTTCAAAGTTAAGGACATCTCCTGCCAATCTCCAAAGACGATTAAACATAGAGAAATTTTATTTATTAGCAAAGGACACCAAAATCAAAAGATTGGAAGATTTGGTGATCAAGCTGAGTTATGATCCGAATGATGTCAAGTAGTGGAGGAGATCCTCAATAGAAAGAATGCAGACATGGCAACACTCACGAAACAATTGAATTTACCTTCCACAAAGGATCGACAATCAAGAGATATATAAAAAAGTGAGCACCATAAATAATACATTCTCAAATTGATCATTGCGAAAAATATACAGATAAATGAGATTGAGGAATAGATAGAGAAGCTACTTAAGGAAAAATAAGAGGTTGCACAATTGACTATAGCTCTAGTAATAGCCATACCATTTACATATGTAGGACCTGTCTCTTTAGACACAAGAAAATGATAAGCTCCAGCAAAAACTTAAGAATCTAGAAGAAAAGAAAATAAAAAATGATACCCGCTTGGTGGAAGAGATGCATAAATCTCACCGACTTTCCAAGAAGATTGATCAATTAGAAGATCAGTCATTGATGGCTCACACCTTGGCCCAAGCCAAGGAAAGGATTTGGGTGGATATAAATCATGCTATAACTAATATTTGGCCATCCATTCAGATTCTTTTTGAACAAGAAGAGTTAATTGATAGGTGAAAAACAACCATTGAACAAGTTAGAACAACACTAGGACAAAAACCAGTTGAGGCTACATCCATGATCAGAGTGTTGAATTCAAAGACTATATCAAAGTTGGAGTAGACCCAGATTGTAGATAAGATAGAGACCATCCTAGAAATCAAGAAGGTAATGCAAAAAATGAATTTAATGACTCAGTTGGAGACTAAGTGTTAAGATTTTGAAAATGATGTCGAGAGATTTCATACTAAATTTAATTCGTTGAATCAAAGAGAATTTCCAGGGTTAGTAGCACCCAATGACATATTAATCAACTTGGAAGATTACTGTGAGAAAATTTACTCTATTGCAATAGAGACATCCAATTTTGTAGGTATTAAAGGACATGTCACAGATAAAGCTTTCATAGAAGCCTTGGAGTTTGATTTAACTATCAAACATGAAATCAAGCACATTTTTATCAACAAGCCAACTTTCAAGAAATATACTGAAGTAGATGAAGTTTAAATAAAGCTAATAAAAATTTCTAAACCAAATGATGAAAGGTGGGATTAGTTGTGTATTACTATCAAGTCATGTTTTTTTATCTCCAACAGACATACAACAAGACAACACATTTTGGGGCCAAGTCATCAACCATTTCCTCAAAGATAGTGCTAGCAACATAAAAAATTTAAGCATTCCTGCAATTTTGTACTATTTTTGTAATTAGTTATATGTTTCTAGAATCCAAAATAATTTTGCATACATAAGTAGCAATTTTAAGTACTAAGGGTTGAACCCTTGGATGATTTTCCTAAAGAAGAATTGCATCACATTGAAATGGGTTCATATTAATGAAAGGATTCTGGATTTTCTTCAAACAGCTTGCCACTTTGTGAGTTTTTCTTATGTTTTCACTTCATTTTGTTCTTCTACATGTATTTAAGTGTTTATGAAGAAAACTAAGAGAAAACTGAATATTAGTCTATCTTAAACCCCTTCTGAAGTTATAATCTATTTTAGAGATCATTTTATTAGATTGTTTGTCTTTATAAGCTCCTCTACATTTATAAATTGTCAATCATCTTCATAAGATTAAATATTTTTTGTTGTGTTGTAAACATTGTTTACTTACATGCTTTCTTATGATTAACTAAAAATTTAGTTTGAATATTTAGGAAATCATAGCCTTTCACATTTCCGCCTTTCCACAAACTTTGAAATAAAATTATTGTTTAGAGGTAAATATTCAGCCCTTTCTAGATATTTAGTATTTATAAGGTTTAAGTGCCTGCCTTAATTTTCCCATAACATTGGTCATCCAAAAACTTTTAAAACAACAAAACAATTAGATGCTCTAGCATAATTAATTAACCTAGAACTAGCTCAAAGGATAAGATCAGAATGGCATGGTTGTGAAGGAATGAAAGTTGAATTCCCTGGGGCAATGATACAACTTTTCCTTTAAGGTGAATAAAGGACTAGTAGGTTAAAAATATTTCACCTGGCAACTTCACAAACCCAAACTAGCTCCTTTAAGGCACACCGTATCTCATTTTGATTTTGCGATTGTTTCTCCATTATTCGATCCCTAAAGACTACTAAGAGAGGCCTCTTTAAGAAAAATACTTGAATCTTCTTCCTCTTTTTTTGTACCACTACAACCTGAGGATATTTTAACCTCTGATCCCTTTAGGTCTATTCCATCTCCTTTATATTTGGTTGACTTAACACCACGGGTATTTGAACTATTATCCAAAGGAGTTGATCTGTTGTCAACTCTTTTAGTCCATTCACTGGAATCATATCAAATTATTGAAATACATTCAGATTCACCTAAATCATAAGAAGAATTGGATGTACATTTACCTAAGTTAATCCTATTGATTTTATCTCTCCCACTTTTATACTTTTCCATCTACATTTTCCCAACGCAAGGAAATTATTTTTGTATATTCAAATCCTTTGTTTGAAAAAAATAATAAATTGAAACAAAGCTCCAGAAGTTATTCATTAAAACACATTTAAAAACTTTAAGAAATCCTCCACCCTCTTTTCCTACTCCACCTACTTTTACACCTCCATCTTCACCTACAACTTCATCATCCTCTACCATATATTCTATTGATTCATCTTAATCTTCAACTATGTTTTCTTTTCAACCTATTGTTCAAGATAGGTATGTTACTTTACAACTTCCTAATATACTCAATAATTTTCCCGATGGGTATTTAAAACACCTACCTAGATTTAATGGAGAAATTGGTTTATCTACTGAAGACCATTTAGCTTCCTTCTTGGACTTTGTTGATAACATGACTATTGAACATGAAAATGTCTATATGAGATTGTTTGTTCAATCACTACAAGGGAATGTCATAATTTGGTTTAGACAACGTAGACCAAATTCTATCTGACCTTGGAATGAATTAACTACCATTTTTAAGAATCAATGGGAGGTTAAAAAGGATCCTATGTATTTTCTTATAGAATTTGAAGAACTGAAAAGAAACCCTAGTGGTCAGTGGTTGATTTCATAAACAAATTTAATAAAACTGATCATAAAATGCCACCTGACTACAAACCACCAATAGCAGCAGCGAAAGTTAGATTTTCCAAAGCATTTGAAGATGATTTTTCCGTTATTCTTAGGGAATGAACATCTCATACCTTAGAATACATGCAAAAAAATGCCATAGAAGTTGAAACCAATAGGTCAGCATCAATTAAACTTAAAGCTAACGCAGAAAAAGCTAAAAGGAAAACGAAAGCTAAGGAAGAGGGTCCTTCCTCAAAAAATAAAAATGAAGATTGAAAGATAGATGGAATCACTTCGTTGCTTAGAAACCTTTCAAATAAGATTTCAAAAATTGAAGCTCAACATAGAACAATTCAACAAACTGCTGCTAGACCTCAAACTCAATATAGGAGTCCTCACCAAACCTAAATATTACAAACACCAAATGTTTATCAATAAATTCAACCTCCATTAATGATTGGTGATCATCAACCTAAAGACTCGAGCCCTTTGATTACTAAGGATATCAATAATATTGATCATTCATCTGTCCAAAATGATATTGTCTCTCTTCCTCTAAATCAAAATCAATATTCTCAACAAGATTAAGAAAACTCACAAGTTTCAAAATATCAGGCCTTTTCTGAGTTTTTAATTGAAGAATTGAATAGAAGATATGATTTAAGACCGAGGTCAGGGCCTAGTAGACCTCCCAAAAATCCCATTGTAAATGAACCACAAATTAAATCCATTGAATCCCAAACAACAAAAATCCAACCATTAAATCAGCCAAATGAAACAACTTCAATTGATAAAATTGTTCTAACCACTTTCAATGTTCAAAAAGGAATTAGAAAGAGTCAAAATAGTCATTCCTCTGTCTGAACTTTCAAAGAATCTAGGTTATAAAAATTATGTTTCCTAATGGATCCAATCTTCAAGTTTTGATGCTGAAGGAGCTGTGATAAGCTTACAAGACGAAAAAAGTCAATAGTCTTTGGTCCCAGCTTAGATATGATTGATGAAAATGAACCACCCTTCTATGTTACTTTAAAATGTCATGATTTTTTATCATACAAATGCATGTTAGATTCTCGAGCCTCCCATCTTCTGGTGCCAAAGGTAATCATGGATCAACTTCAATTATAGATCACCTGATCTTATGATGATCTATATACTTTTGACTCCAAGAAATTACCTGTTGGAATTATGTTTCTGGTTTGGCTCTATGGTACAGGTGTTGTACTTGATGGCAACTCACTCTTGTAGCAGATCTCAGTTCAGGCACTCAAAATCATGGAAATTAAGATACCCGTAGGCAATCCTAGTATAAGCTGTGAACCCGCAGGTATGCCGACCAAGAAGTGCATACATGCACGCAGGTGATACATTCAGAAGGTGCGGACCCCAATTTCACTCTCTCCAATGCATAAAAGCACGTGCACATGGGAATCTTCATGAACGGTTCATGGTATTAGTCCGACAGTTTTTGATCAAATGGTTTTGGTCTGTGGTATTGCATCCAAAATTATTGATCCCAAGTATTAGGTTCATGGTATTGTGTTATTATGGTTTTGGACCATGGTATTGAGAAAGGGTTGCATATAAAAAGGAAAGGAGATCTCTTGGCCACACACTTGTGCAATTTGAATATCTTAAGATCTGAAATTTTGGGTGATTGATTTTAAAAGCTAGATCTAAATCAAGGAGATAACTCAAGGTGAATCTATTGACATGTCATGATCTCTCGGGTGCATGAACAAATCTGTGGATCTGACTGACTGTGGCACATTGGAGGACTGTAAGTTTGGCCCTAATCAGAAGTTCGCAGGTGATCTGAAGGCGCAGTGCGGGGATACGCAGCTCAGTAAAAGGCTCAGTGCGGAAGTATGCTGCGAAGCTAAAGGCGCAATGCAGGGTACGCAGCGCAGGAGAACGCATAGTGCGGGGCGCACGCAACACAGAAAAGGGCGAAGTGCGAGGTACGCAGGCAAGAAGAAGGCACAGTGCGGATGTACGCTGTAATTCGGAAGTGAAGGTGCGGATCTGAAGAAAAGTACGCAGAGCAGAAGAACAACCAGAGTGGATCTGCGCAGTTCAGTCTCAGAGGAGCTGCGGATATACGCAGGCCCTTGTTGGTGAAGTTGCGGTCTTATCTTGAAACATTTGTTGATTCTCTTTTATTTATTGCAGCAGAGTTCTGGGTTTAGATTTCTGGTATTACTTTTCCTGTTTACAACATTTTGAAGAGTCGGGTGATTCATTGGTTCATGTACTTGATGATTATTTGATGTTCATGGATCCAGTTTGAAAATCAATGAAACATGGTCCTTAAAGAAGTAAAAGAGCTAAGGGGGTTGTAGCTCCCTTCCAGGAGAGACTGGAAAACAAGAGAGAGTTGTAGCTCTCTGCAGGTTGCAGCCTGCATACTGGTAACGGACTGCACCAGTACAAAATCATTGTAAAAGAAGTTTCTAATTGAAAGAAGATAGAGACATATTGCAGCAGGTGGTTTTCACCCACATTGGGTTTCCACCTTATATCTGGTGTTCTTTGGCGTGACTATCTGTTTTTCTTGTTTCATGCTCATTATTATGTACACGTTAATGATAAATAAATTAAGGCATATTGAAAAGAATTTGATAATACTGATTCACCCCCTCTCAGTGATATTCCCAAAATTGGTATCAGAGCAGGTCCTTCTGAAGAAGCTTGATCGCTTGAAGGAAGATCTTTCATCATGAGAAACTACGAGAGGGAAGCATCAATCAGGCCACCATTTTTTGATGGGAAAAATTTCGTATATTGGAAGGTAAGAGTTACTGCCTATCTTCAATCTCTTGGTACTGAAGTCTGGGATATCATAGATATAGGGTATACTTTTCCATCAACAACTCCTATGGATCAGGCTGAGAAGAAGAAATATGAAACAAATGCAAAGGCAGTCAATACTCTATTGGGACGTCTATTGCAATTAGAATTTGTCAAAGTTATGCAGTATAAATCTGCAAAGGAAATATGGGACAAGATTGTTCTAAGCTATGAAGGAGATGATCAGGTAAAACGAGCAAAAATTCAAACCCTCATAATTCAGTATGAAAATCTCAGGATGTACAATGATGAAAGTGTGGCTAACTATTTTCTACGTGTAGATGAGATTGTTAATTGTATGAAACATTTGGGTGAAGAAGTAAAATAGGTTTTTGTGGTTGAAAATGTTCTAAGATCTTTGTCCCCTAGGTTTGAATCTAAAGTTTCTGCAATAGAAGAAAAGGAGAATCTTCAAAACCTTAAAATGTCACAGCTGCATGGAATTCTAACAGCTTATGAAATGAAGAAAGGAGGACCATCAGACAGGAGAGAAGCTGCCTTCAAGGCTTCTGGCAAAGGAGACTACTATGAGTCAGGACACATATCAGATGAAGAAGAAGAATCAA
>APFE030151003.1:33409-77352 GCA_000404065.3 Pinus taeda | reverse complement strand
ACCTCAAATGAATTTTTTGATTTCTGTGAAGAACATGGAATAAGAAGGGAATTCTCTACAGCTAGGACTCCTCAGCAAAATGGAGTGGTGGAAAGGATGAACAGAATAGTCCAACAAATGGCTCGTGCTATGCTTGACAAATCTGGAACTCCCGCAACCTTCTGGGGTGAAGCTGCATATGCTGCAGTTGTTATTCTCAACAAAACAAATGTCCGAGTGAACAACACTCAAACTCCACATGAGCTTTGGTATGGTGAGACTCCTTCGGTAAATCATTTCAAAATATTTGGGAGCAAATGCTATATTAAGAATACTGATGAACAGCTTGGAAAACTTGAACCCAGAGCAGATGATGGCATTCTTCTTGTATATTATCCCTACAGAAAAGCATATAAGTGTTATAATAAAAGACTTGGAAAAATTGTTGACAGCATTGATGTAGTGGTTGATGAAAAAGGATACATCCCTAGGCAAGTAAATCATGAAGATATCGAAGAGGATGAAGACTATTCTCCAAATCAAACAGATGATGAAGAAGAAACTCAAGAGGCACCAGAGGAACAGATAAGGATAGAAGAGAAGACTCCCTCTAGGTACGTTCAGAAGAATCATCCGGAATCTCAGATTTTGGGGCAAAAAGAAGCAGGTGTACAAACTAGAAGAACAATTGTAGAAGCCTCAAGCTGTTTGGCATTGCTCTCCTCCACTGAGCCACAAAATGTAAAAGAGGCATGCAAAGATGAATGCTGGGTCAAGGAAATGGATGAAGAACTCGAGCAGATTGAAAAGAACAACACTTGGGAGTTGGTTCCTAGACCAAAAGTTAAGAATGTCATAGGGATAAAATGGATCTTCAAGAACAAATTGAATGAAAATGGGGATGTTATTAGAAACAAGGCCAGACTTGTTTGTAAAGGGTATGCTCGACAAGAAGGAATAGACTTTGAAGAAACTTTTTCTCCTGTTGCTAGACTTGAGGCCATCCGAATGTTCCTTGCTCTCTCAAGTTTTCAAAAGTTCAAAGTTTTCCAAATGGACGTGAAATCAACCTTTCTGAATGGGGACTTAGAAGAAGAAGTGTACATTGAGCAACCAGATGGTTTCATCCTTGGGAATGATCCAAATCTTGTATGCAGACTAAAAAAGGTTCTCTATGGTCTTTAACAGGCTCCAAGGGCTTGGTACTATCGTTTGGACAAATATCTTCATCGACAAGGTTTTTCAAAAGGATCAGCAGATAGTAATCTGTATATAAAAATTGAAAATGACAAATTGCTAATACTTGTTGTGTATGTAGATGATATTATCTTTGGCAGCAATGAAGAAGCTATGAGTCAAAGCTTTGCCTTAGTGATGCAGAAAGAATTCGAAATGTCTTTGCTTGGAGAATTGACATACTTTCTTGGATTGCAAATCCAAAAAAATGAAGGCGGGATCTTCTTGTCTCAAACTAAGTATCTCAAGCACATTTTGAAGAAATATCGCATGGAAGATGCAAAACAAGTATGTACCCCCATGGTCACAGGATGCAGCCTCAGTGCAAATGATGAATCAGCAGCAATGCATCAACCAACCTACAGGTTATGATTGGAACTCTACTTTATTTGACAGGTACCCAACCAGACATCATGCATGCAGTGGGAATAGTTGGAAGATTTCAAGCAAATCCAAAGGAAACTCATCTTCAGGTAGTAAAGAGAATCTTTAAATACCTTCGAGGAACTCAAAACTATGGCTTATCGTATCCTAGCGATGCAGATCTCACACTTCATGCTTATACAGATGCAGATTGGGCCAGAAGTGTGGATGACAGGAAGAGCACAAGTGGTGGTGCATTCTTTATGGGTTCCAGTTTAGTATCTTGGTTTAGCAAGAAGTAGAGTTCGATTGCATTATCTACAGCTAAAGCAGAATATGTGGCTACTGCATCTTGCTGCACTCAACTCCTTTGGATGATGCAGACTTTGCAGGATTTTCAAATCACTTGTACACCACCTATCCCCATCTTATGTGATAATACAAGTGCAATCAGCATCTCAAAGAATCCTGTTATGCATTCAAAAACCAAGCATATACCAATCAAGTATCATTTTCTCCGGGAACAAGTGCTTGAACAGAAGGTCAAGTTGGAGTACGTTCCTTCTAAGGAACAAGTTGCTGATATCCTCACCAAACCATTGCCCAGGGAGACCTTTGAATACCTCAGGCAAAAGCTGGGGGTAGTTGATGCATCATCTTGTTGTTGAATCTCATCTGTTGGTTGTACGCGAGGTTTATATGTGGTATACATGTACATTTTTTGGTTTATGGATTAGTTGTAGATCGATGGCACAGGTTCAGGGGGAGCACATATAATGCATTGTTAGCATTATGGTAGCACAGAAGGAGAACATGGATGTTGATCTGAACATGGTTGCAATATGTCTCTATCTCTTTCATGATCATGGTGGATTATGGTTCTTCTTGAAGAAATTTATGGTGGATTATGGATTTGGTCAGGGGGAGCATTATCAGCAGAGCAAAAACTTAAGCATGTTCTCAGGGGAGCATAACCCTTTGCCCTTGATGTCTAAGGAGGAGAATGACATTGAGGATCTTGAGGTTGCCATCAAGTCCAAAGGGGGAGATTGTTGGCATTATGTTTTTGGTTTGGCTCTATGGTACAGGTGTTGTACTTGATGGCAACTCACTCTTGTAGCAGATCTCAGTTCAGGCACTCAAAATCATGGAAATTAAGACACCCACAAGTAATCCT
Source organism: Pinus taeda (assembly GCA_000404065.3). NCBI lineage: Eukaryota > Viridiplantae > Streptophyta > Pinopsida > Pinales > Pinaceae > Pinus > Pinus taeda. The sequence goes on along the minus strand of APFE030151003.1, from coordinate 74,597 downwards.
ATTATAAGTTGCGGACCTGCAGGTATGCCGACCAAGAAGTGCATACATGCAGACAGGTGATACGTTCAGAAGGTGTGAACCCAAGTTTAACTCTCTCCAATGCATAAAAGCACGTGCAGGTGGGAATCTTCATGAATGGTTCATGGTATTAGTTCGACAGTTTTTGATCAAATGGTTTTGGTTTGTGGTATTGCATCCAAAATTATTGATCCCAAGTATTGGGTTCATGGTATTGTGTTATTATGGTTTTGGACCATGGTATTGAGAAAGGGTTGCATATAAAAATGAAAGGAGATCTCTTGGCCACACACTTGTGAAATTTGAATATCTTAAGATCTGAAATTTTGTGTGATTGATTTTAAAAACTAGATCTAAATCAAGGAGATAACTCAAGGTGAATCTATTGACATGTCGTGATCTCTCGTGTGCATGAACAGATCTATGGATCTGACTGACTGTGGCACATTGGAGGACTGTAATTTTGGCCCTAATCAGAATTCTGCAGGCGATCCGAAGGCACAGTGCGGGGATACATAGCTCAGTAAAAGGCTCAGTGTGGGAGTATGCTGCGAAGCCAAAGGCGCAGTGTGGGGTACGCAACGCAGGAGAACGCACAGTGTGGGGCGCACGCAGCACAGAAAAGGGCGAAGTGTGAGGTACGCAGGCAAGAAGAAGGCACAGTGCGGATGTACGCTGTAATTTGGAAGTGAAGGTGCGGATCTGAAGAAAAGTACGCAGAGCAAAAGAACAACCAGAGCGGATCTGCGTAGTTCAGTCTCAAAAGAGCTGCAAATATACGCAGGCCCCTGTTGGTGAAGTTGCGGTCTTATCTTGAAACATTTGTTGATTGTCTTTTATCTATTACAACAGAGTTCTGGGTTTAGATTTCTGGTATTACTTTTCTGTTTACAGCATTCTAAAGAGTTGGGTGATTCATTGGTTCATGTACTTGATGATTATTTGATGTTCATGGATCCAGTTTGAAAATTAATGAAACGTGGTCCTTAAAGAAGTAAAAGGGCTAACGGGGTTGTAGCTCCCTTCCAGGAGAGACTGGAAAACGAGAGAGAGTTGTAGCTCTCTGCAGGTTGCAGCCTGCGTACTGGTAAAGAATTGCACCAGTACAAAACCATTGTAAAAGGAAGTTTCTAATTTGAAAGAAGATAGAGACATATTGCAGCAGGTGGTTTTCACCCACATTGGGTTTCCACCTTATATCTGGTGTTCTTTGGCGTGACTATCTATTTTTCTTGTTTCATGCTCATTATTATATACAAGTTAATGATCAATAAATTAAGGAAGGCATATTGAAAAGAATTTGATAATACTGATTCACCCCCCCCTCTCAGTATTATTTCCAACATTACCTCATCTTGGACTATAAAGGATATAGTGGTCACTTTAGCTCAAATCCCTGTTAAGAGTGTGGTATTAGACATTGTAGTTACTAATATTCCTCCTAAATTTGGCATGTTATTTCGAGATCATGTTGTGCCAAATTAGGAGGAATTCTTCAAATGGACATGTCTTATGCTACCATTCATGCATATGGTGGTGAACATCTTAGGTTATATGGAGAGGTAAGATTCATGAATACTATTTGCAAAATAAATCATCCAATTTATGCAGTAGATCAAGATTTTTGATGTTTTGAATTATCATCAAATAACTTACAAAACACTCAGCTTAGCATTGAAAAAATTGTACATAAACCAAAGGCTATTAACACTGATATTTGGAGGTTATACTTCAATGGTTCTTGTACAAAGGAACGAGTTAGAGCCATTGTTGTACTAGTTTCACCAAGCAAAGAGAATATAACTCAATCCTATAAGCTTGAATTTGATGTTACAAATAATATAGTAAAATATGAAGCCTTTCTTCTAGGATTGGAATTAGACAAAATTCTTATAGTGCAAAATCTTACTGTATTCAGTGACTCGGAACTCATTGTTAAAAAAGTAAGGAATCTTTGTCAAACTAAACATCCTAGACTTAGATCTTATAGAAATGAGGGATGGCACTCAGTGGATCGTTTCTTCTAAGTATCTAACATCACTGCTATTCCAAGGAATGAAAATATTCATGCAATTTCTTTAGCTGTTTCAGCTAGTTCCAAAATTCCTGATCAAATGCCTATTCAATATCAAATTAAAGTTAAATATAGGCCTTCAATCCCTAAAAATCTTAAAAATTGGCAAATGTTTGATGATGATGAACATTTGAACTCCTTTTTTCAAGTAATTTATGAATTTTCAGCCTTACAAATTCAAGAAGGACAGTTGGATAATAATGAGCTGAATAAGGAAAATCAAACTTCACAATTAGACTCAAGAATTGGTGATCATAGCATCATTCAGTTATCTAACAATTTCATTCCTAAGGGCTTTGTTCCTCTTGAAAAATTGTTTTACCACAATGATGTTCCTAAAAATCCATTATCAAATTCACCTGAAGAAGATATAGAAGAATGTAATATTGGAACTTCAAAAGAAATCAGAAGTATTAAAATATCTACATCTTTACCAATGGAAGTTAAAGATAAATATTTAGATCTCCTTAAATATTATAAAGATGTTTTTCCTTGGTCCTATAGTGAGTTAAAGACATATGATACAACACTTATTGAACATAAAATCCGTTTAAAACTAGATGCTAAACCTTTTAAGAAATATTTAAGAAAAATTAATCCAGTCCTTCTTCCTACCATTAAGAAAGAGCATAAAAAACTACTTGATGCCAACATCATAGTTCCATTGACGTATTCTAATTGGGTAGCAAATTTAGTTCTAGTAAGAAAGAAAATTGGTGAAATCGGGCTCTGTGTAGATTTTAGGAACTTAAATAAATAAGCTTTGAAAGATAATTATCCATTACCCAAGATGGACCAATTGCCTCAAAATGTTTCAGGTGCTAATAGGATTTCTATGTTAGATGGTTTTTTTGGATACAATCAGATCATGATGAGCCCAGAAGATATAGAAAAGACAACATTCACAACTCCTTGGGGTACATTTATGTATGCAAGGATGCCTTCCAAATTAACCAGCTAGAGCTACCTTTCAAAGAGCTATGGACTTAGAATTTTTGGGTAAGAAAATTATTTTTTTTGTAATTTATCTTGATGATCGGACTATATTTTCTAATTCTGATAAAAAACATTTAAAGCCCTTAAGGAAAGTTTTTGATGGGTGTAGGAAGTTTGGGATATCACTCAATCCCAAAAAGTCTCTGTTCGCAATCAAAGAAGGCAAATTGCTTGGCCATATTATTTCTAAGGAAGGAGTGGCCATTGATCCTAGAAATGTTTCAACTACCCAAGCACTTTCATTACAAAGGAATAAAAATGAAATTCAGGCTTTTCTTGGAAAAATCAACTTTTTAAGAAGATATATGCCTAGTTGTGCTGAAATAGTTAATGATATCACTAATATGTTGAGGAAATATCATAAGGTCAAATGGATAATTCTGGCAAGATTTTATTTTGACCATATTAAAAGAGGTATTTCCAAAGCCCCAATATTGGCTAGTCTAAACTATTCTGAACCATTTAGCATTTTTTCCTTTGCCTCTGAAACCACCTTAGTTGTTGTTCTTTTACAAAGAATGAGAATGGAGATGATCAACCTACTTCCTTTTTTAGTAAAGATATGAGAGATTCTGAACTCAAATATGATATTATTGAGAAACATGCATATTCCTTAGTTCAAGCCTTAAAATATTTTAGAGTCTATGTGCTTCACTCTTCCATTATTGGCTATGTTCCCAATAGCGTTGTTAAAATCATATTAACTCAACTTGACACCGATGGAAGAGGAGGAAGATGGATTACTAAGATATTAGAATTTGATCTCATTATCAAAACTACAAATTTTGTGAAAGGTCAAGATTTGGCTAAACCCTTAGCTGAGTCAAATTGTAAAGTTTTGGGGATAAATTATGTTTTGGAAATTTCAGCAGAGAAGAATCCACAAGAACCTTGTCAAATTTCAGTAGAGAAAAATCCACTAAAACCTTATCAAACTTCATCATAGAAGAATCCACAAAAACCTTCTCAAATTTCAGCATATAAGAATCCACAAGAACCTTCATCTTCAATTCAATCAAATCCTATTCATATTGATGAGAAATTATTGTTATCTGAATGGTACACTGATATTGTACATTTTCTTAAATATTTTGAGCATCTATCTGAATTTACAAAGAATTAGTGCAAGACAATAAAGTTGAAGGCCATAAAATGTTGTATCACTAATGAGAATTTGTATTCAAAAGATCCACGAAATATTGTTTTCCTTTGCTTGACAGAAAGCAAGATAGAAGGAACCATTAATCAATTTCATCCAAGTATTTGTGGAGGACATTATGCTTGGAGAGCTACAACATATAAAATTTTGAGAGAAGTATTTTATTGGCTGACATTTTTTGCATAAGTAGGAGCAAAGGTTAGAAGTTGTACCCAACGTAAAATGTTTGCTGGGAAGCAAATATTAGAAACACTTCCTCTAGTTCTAGTACTAGTTCAAGCGCCTTTCCTACAATGGGGACTAGATTTCATTAGATAAATTCATCCAGCATCAAGTAGCTAGCATAAATGGATATTAACTACCACATATTAATTTACTAAATGGGTAGAGACAATTTCGATTAGGAATGCAATTAACACTGTAGTTATTAAATTTATTGAAGAAAATATACTATCTATGTTTGGATGACCCCAGTAGATATTTACAAATAATGCAACAACATTCAATAGTGTCAAAATGATTGATTTTTTTCATAAATACCAGATTTTGTTGCATCATTCTACCCCTTGCTATCCACAGGGGAATGAACTGGCATAATATTCAAACAAGAGCCTAGTTAAAGTAATTAAGAATGGTAGAAGACCACAAAAGTAGTTGGGACAACCATGTCATATATGCAGTTTGGGAAAGTAGAATATATCCAAAGAGGTCAATAGGTAAATGTCAATTTCATCTTGTTTATGGTAAAGGAGCCATATTTCCTACATATGTAGCTTTTCCTGTCATGATATTTTTACAAGAAGAAAATGAAGAACCTGATGACTTTTTTAGGGAGAATCAATTAGATTATAGAACTTAATGAAAATAGAGATGAAATTCATTATAAGCTTTGGAAATATCAGAACAGAATGAAAAGTTTGTTTGACAGAAAGACTAGAGAAAGAGATTTTAAAGAAGGAGATTTAGTATCAAGATGGGATGCAAGAAGGGAAGATAAAGGAAAACATGGAAAGTTTGATAATCTCTGGTTTGGACCTTTTAGCATTGTAGACGTTAAAGGTAACAATACTTTTATCTTGTAGAACTTGGAAGGACAATATTCCTCATTGTTTATCAATGGGAAATATTTGAAGCATTATATCCAATATTGATATTCCTTCATTCATTCATCATTTGTACATCAACGGATTGTTTATCTTTTTAAGCAATGTGTGATCGTTTTCAACAGAGACCTCATTAGCCTGAGGAGAAGGTACATGGATTTGCAAGTTCTCTACATTCTGTAGGAGAAAGTTGTCCCCATTTGGAGCCAATGTTGTAACATAAATGGTTTTGATAAGTTAGATATTTACAAAAGAGGGTATAAAAAATAAAAACAAAAAATAGAATAAAAGAATGGAAATATGAAAAAATTTGAAAAAATAATGAAAAGAACCCCATGAAAAGAAAAACAAGTGTACAAGTGAGCAAGCTCATATGCCAATATAAATAATTAATGTTTCAATGATATAGTATAATCATGATCATACATGTCTAAATTTGTGTTTTCAGATTAGGAAATAATTAAACCAAATTGTCTAATCTTGGTTGAAATTAGTAGATAGGATACATTAGAGAAAAAAGAGACCAACCCATTTAAACTTGTTCAACTGCATTTTTATGCATTAGAATAGGGTTAAAAGTATCTTTAGGAAATAAAAAGAGGGTTTTCTAGATCAAATGTGCCCTTAGGATTATTAATCATGCTTTAATAGATTAATTTACGTTAAATAATGAACTAATCATGTCATTTAAATATGATTAGAAATTTGTTATAAAAATTAAGCATTGGTTTTATTATAAGGTTAGGAGATGACAAGATGTTTTGTTGGCTTGTGATATCACAAAGGAAATATTTAACGACCATGATTTTCCCCACCTTGATCAATGGTGGGGAAACCAATTTTCACCCTCTCATACCATTTCTTGTTAATGCCAAAGGGGCGGGGGGTTGGGGGCTTCAAAAGTGGTATTGCTTTTCTCAGGCCCCACACAATGTGGCACTTCTTTGCAACATCGCACCCCCCTCATCCAAAAACATATACCATGAAAACCGCCCATTCGAAATCCGTATATGACTCCTTCTCTCCCACCAACAATTACCAAATCACCTCACATAGTTTATCTACCGCTAATTACACCGTGCCACTTGTCATTCCTCCATTTTCTCACCTCCTACGCTCGTTGTTATCTACCCATTATACATCACACATTGTAATTTTCATGTTTCCCATTAATTCACCTAAATATCATTTTGTAATAGTTCTAATTGCAACAGTAATTCATCCAAGTCTAATAAAATCCACTTTGTCTCATGTTGTGTGACTCTCCTAGCTACTTTGTTACTCTTTTTAATTGGAGGTAGTGCTTTCATCTTTCGCAAACCCTACTATCTGGCACTTGTAAATCCAAGAAAATTCGTAGCCCATTACCGTTGAAAAATATTCATCACTTATCCAAGTACTTGTTCAAGTTGATCTCATTTATATTTTCCTTTTCAAATTCCTTAGACATGGCACCAAAGAGAAAGGGCCAATCCTCTAGCAGCAAATCAAAGAGTGAGGATAAACCTAAGACCTCTACTACACTAGAGCTTGACCATATGCCATTAGTAGAACAATATTCCAATATTGTTGATACCGAGTGTGAATTTGATCTGTTTGAATTACACCACTGGTTGAAGAAAAGCCACCTAGACCAACAAGACGAAATTAACCTTTGGGAATCCCTATTACCCATGTTCACTTTCCCATAGACACACTATTTCCTAGATCTGGTTATGTGGTGTCAATCCAGATATAATCCACTTCAAAGAATCATTGTGGCCCAAAATGGAAACATTCTGATATCAGTTGCACCTGAAACAATAAACCAAATGTTGCTTATTCCTAAAAATGACTCCCTCAACCACTTTTCTACAGTTGTCCTTATGGATTTGTATCATAATCTCACCTTTCCTTAGAGAGCCTAGGTTTTCAAGGTTTTCCTTCTAGAATATTCTCAACTTCCTAAGAAAAATACCCCTTATCCAACTTCTATATTCCCAGAGAAAGCCAAAAAAAATAATTGGCTTACTTTCTTGCCTTTTAGGGTATTAATCAGACCAATGGGTAGATGATCCTATTCTAAGATTTCTATCTATTTTATCTAATGAAAATAAGGAAAAGATCATGTTTAATTTTATTCAATTTATGGCTGATAATATGCATGAACAAATAATGAAGATTACTACAGAAGGCATGTTTAAATATGCATCTGTATTAGTCTATATGTTTCTTTTTTAGCAAGGAGATAAGTTTCCTATAAATCTACATAAGCAAGATGATCAATTCATCAACTAATCAATGATACAATGGAATTCATTAGTCAGGAAAAACTCAATAGAGTTTAAATTTGTAGACTTCATAGATAGTTTTGTTCATACAGTTACAGGGCTTCATAGCAATTAGAGCGAGTGAAGGATAAGTTTAGAGATTAAAAGGGGTTTTCACCTAAGTGAGTAGACAAAAACTAGAGACTAGTATTTATACCAGAATTATACATAGATAAGAGTATATGTATGTGATCTAGCTCCCTACAAGTTGCCTAAATATGTTCCAATGAGGATTTTCTATCTGGAATACATGAGGCAGATGATCAATATGGATGTGATCCGTTTTGACTTAGGTAAAATAAAATCACAATTCAAGATCAATACTCAAGTGGGAACATGCATATGTAATACCAAAACAACAGGAGATAAGGCTGACTCAATCTTCAAACAAATCAATTTTCAGCCCAGTTTCACAGGGTGATATGACCCATTCAACATAATTTCTAAGTTAAGGGTGGAACTCAAAACTACACCTTATAATCATACCCCTAGACCAGAGATCGAGAAGTTTATGAATCAAAACGAGTGGGATGAAGATACACTACAAGAAGCAGAAGAGAAGCTGTTGTCTATAACCACCCTCCATACTCCAGTACCTCAAGATAAATAGGGAAATAGGAAAAGGGAAGAACCTTCATCTTCAGCATGTACATAAATAAGTGCCTAATAATTCATCATTCAATAGAAAAAATAGAGGAAACATCTCAAAGATGTCACCATTCAAAATGAGGAAGAGCAAAAAATTATTTTTATGAGTGGTTTACAGTTTTCCATAGTGTCAAAGGAACTCTTCCCTGATACCCCATCCAACTCACTCTCACAGAATCCTTTAGAAAAATCACAGTCAACAGAATTGGGTGAACATGATGATCCCAATATCTTTATAAGTTTCTGAAAATTAAGAAGAAAAATGAAACACTCAAAGCCAACACCTATGCTCAGTTTTCAAAGCAAACTTCTACCTCCTTGCATAGGTTGTTAACAACATTTGATAGTGATCAAGGAGGATTCAAATGGCATTCTTACAAACTCAAGTATCATCTCCAAAAACCCCTGCATATTATAAGAAGACTATCTTCTCATTGAACTCAAATCAAATACATCCCATTAATCAAATGGATATTAATAGACAGTATGGAGACATGATTTTCTCCACCATGACAAATACTTCTATAGAACTTTCAAAGTTAAGGAAATCTCTCACCATTGTCCAGACACAATTAAAATATGAGAAGATATCTTCATTAGCAAAGGACACCAAAATAAAAACATTGGAAGATATGGTGATCAAGCTGGGTTATGATCCTAGTGATGTCAAAGCAGTGGAGGAGATCCTTAAGAAAAGGAATGCAGAAATAGCAACACTTATGAAACAACTGAAGTTACCTTCTACATAGAATCCAAAAACAAGAGAGATAGAAGAATGTGAGCAACATAAAGAAGACATGCTCAAATTGAACATTGAGCAAAATATATAGATAAAGTAGATGGAGGAATAGATAGAGAATCTACTTAAGGGAAAGGAAGAGGTTGCACAATTGATTATAGCTCTAGAAATAGCCATACAATTACAGTTGTAGAGACAACATGGAATTCGACATCAATACTAGATGATTTGAGAAAAGTTATGCAGGACCTATCTCTTGAGAGAGAAGAAAATGATATTCTTCAGGGAAAACTTACGAATCTAGAAGCACAAAAATAAAAAATGATACCCTCTTGGGGGAAGAGATGCAAAATCTCACAAACATTCCAAGAATATTGATCAATTATAAAATCAGTAATTGGCAGCTCACACCTTGGCCGAAGCCAAGGAAAGGATTTGGGTGGATATAAATCATGCTATATCTGAGATTTGGACATCCATTCACATTATTTTTTAACAAGAAGAGTTAATTGACATGTGAAAAGCAAGCATTGAACAACTCTAAAGAGTACTAGGACAAAAATTAGTTGAGGCTACGTGTAATATTATAGTGTTGAATTCAAAGACTAGATCAAAGTTGGAGTAGATCCAGATTACAAATAGGAGAGAGACCATCCAAGAAATTAAGAGGGTATTGCAGAAAATGAATTTGATGACTCAGTTGGAGACTAAGTGTCAAGATTAGGAAAATGTTGTCCAGATGTTTCATACCAAATTTAATTTGTTGAATCAAAGAGGATTGCTAGTGTTAGTAGAACCCTATGGGAGATTAATCAACTTAGAAGATTACTGTGAGAAGATTTACACTATTGTAATAGATACAACCAAGTTTGCAAGTATTAAAGGACATGTCACAGGTAAACCTTTCATAGAAGCCCTGGATTTTGATTTAACTATAAAACATGAAATCAAGAACATTTTCATCAACAAGCTAACTTTTGAGAAATATAATGAAGTAGATGAAGTTTATGGAAAGCTAATAAATCTTTCTACACCAAATGATGAAAGGTGGGGTCGGTTGTGTGATATTATCGAGTAAATTTTTTTATCTCCAACAGGCAGACAATAAGAAATCACATTTTGGGGATAAGTCATCAACCATTTCCTCAAAGATAGTGCCAACATCCTCAACAGTTTAAGCATTCCTACATTTTTGTACTATTTTTGTAATCAATTAGATGTTTCTATAATCCAAAATATTTTTGTATAAATAAATAGCAATTTCATGTATTAAGGGTAGAACCCTTAGATGAGTTTTCTAAAGAAGAATTGTATCAAACTGAAATGGCTTCATATTAATGAAAGGATTATGGATTTGCTTCAAACAACTTGTCTCTTTCTGAGTTTTTCTTATGTTTCAATTCATTTTTTTGTTCTACATGTATTTAAGTTTTTATTAAGAAAATAGGGTAGGAGAAAACTAAATATCAGTCTATCTTAAACCCCCTCTGAAGTTATAATCTAGTTTAGAGATTAGTTTATAGGATTGCTGTCTTTATAAGCTCCTCTACATTTATAAACTGTCAACCATCTTCATAAGATTAAATATATTTTGTTGGGCTGTCAACATTGTTTACTTGCATGCTTTCTTATGATTAACTAAAAATTCAGTTTGAATATTTAAGAAATAGTATCCTTTTACCTTTATGCCTTTCCATGCACTTTTAAATCAAATTATTGTACAGAGGTAAAGAGTCATCCCTTTCTAAATATTTAGTATATATAAGGTTTAAGCATTTGCCTTAATCTGCTCATAACATTGGTCATCCAAAAACTTTTAAGACAAAAAAAAATTTTAAACGCTCTAACATAATTAATTAACCTGGAATTATCTCAGAGGACAACAACATTAATAAGACAATCTTTAATATGGTATGTTCAATGGCATTTTTCAAGAATGTTAAGTTGATGTTTTGGGCGGATGCAGTTATATGCATTTTGTGTATAAGAAATAAGTGTCTATCTAATGCTATAAAAAAAGACGATATATGAAATGTGTTATGCCCAAATTCCTTCGATAAGGCATCTCAAGGTTTTTGGTTCCACCTATTATTCCTTAATAACTAAGGAACATAGAAGCAAACTAGGTGCAAGAAGTCTCAAATGTATCTTCTTGGGGTACTCAAATACCTCCAAACCATATTGTCTCTATGATGAAGTTAATAAGAAGTTTATAATATATAGAGATGTGATCTTTCTTGAATCTTCCAAGACTGACAACCTCAACAGTTTAAGGATTCCTACATTTTTTGTAATAATTTTTTAATCAATTAGATGTTTATTGAATCCAAAATATTTTGGACAAATAAGTAGCAATTCAATGTATCAAGGGTTGAACCCTTGGATGAGTTTTCTAAAGAGGAATTGTATCAAAATGCAATGGATTCATATCAATGAAAGGATTCTAGATTTGCTTCAAACAACTTGTCACTTTGTGAGTTTTTCTTATGTTTTCACTTCATTTTGTTGTTCTACATGTATTTAAGTTTTTACGAGGAAAACAAGGTAAGAGAAAACTGAATATAGGTCTATCTTAAACCCCCTATGAAGTTATAATATATTTTAGAGATTAGTTTATTGGAATCTTTGTCTTTATAAGCTTATCTACATTTATAAATTGTCAACCATCTTCATAGGATTAAATATATTTTGTTGGGATGTAAACATTTCTTACTTGCATGTTTTCTTATCATTAACTAAAAATTCAGTTTGAATATTTAGGAAATCATATCCTTTTACATTTATGCCTTTCCACACACTTTTAAATCCAATTACTATTCAGAGGTAAAGAGTTAGCCCTTTCTAAATATTTAGTATATATAAGGTTTAAGCACTTGCATTAATCTGCTAATAACATTGGTCATCCAAAAACTTTTAAAACAACAAAACATTTTAGATGCTTTGACATAATTAATTAACCTAAAATTATCTCAGAGGACAACATAATGAACAAGAAAATGCTTAATATGGTATATTCGATGATGTTTTCCAAGAATGTTAAGTTGATGTTATGGGGTGATGCAGTTCTATGTGTTTTGTATATAAAAAATAAGTGTATATCTCATGCTATAAAAAACAAGACTATATGAAATGTGGTATGCCCAAATTCCTTCAATGAGGCATCTCAAGGCTTTTGATTCCACCTATTATTCCTTAATAACTAAGGAACATAGAAACAAACTAGGTGCAAGGAGTCTCAAATGTATCTTCTAGGGGTACTCAAATACCTCCAAACCATATTGTCTCTATGGTGAAGTTAATAAGAAGTGTATAATATATAGAGGTGATCTTTCTTGAATCTTCCAAGACATGACAATGTTGTTCAATGACGACTTGATAGCTTCAACATATTTGAACATGAAAACTATTTTCAAGAGTTTGATAATGATATTACACATATTGAAAAGGGGGGATATATTGGAGCAATATGTGGAATCTTCTTCTGAAGCACTCTCTCCCCCACATGAAGCCCCGACCGCTAATGACACTTTCATTGATGTGATTGATAGGATTAGGAGACTAAATCTTGATTCAACCACATCTCATTTAACTAAGCAGCCTGGGCCATCTCAAAAAGGTCCTCCAAAATGGAAGACAAAGATACTTGAAAGTGTTCATATTGATGAGGTTGGAAGGACAATAACAACAAGCTCAACCAAATAGAATGGAGGTGATATAGATGATCCTGATTCACTTGTTGATATGTATGTTTCTTATGATTGAGAAATTAATTTATCTACATATTTCAAACCAAATTCCTTCAAAGAAGCTTCTTCTCATGATGAATCGAAAAAAGTGATGCAAAAATAATATGATTCTTTGATAAAGAATGACACTTGGAAGTTAGCTGAAGTTCCATTGGGAAACAAAGAAACACGCTGTAAGTGGGTCTTCAAAAACATGTATAAATAAAATTACTCACTTAACATGTACAAAGCCATGATTGTGGAAAAAGGTTTTACATAGAAGGAAGGGGTCGACTATGAGGAGACTTTTGACACCACAGAAAAATGGGCTACAATATAGACACTCTTTTCCTTGGAAGCTCAGAATGGTTGGAAAGTCCATCAAATGGATGTAAAAACTACTTTCTTGAATGGATATTTGAAAGTGAACGTTTTCATGTCCCAACCAGAAGGATTTCTTGTGAAGGGTGAGGAACAAAAAGTATCCAAGCTTGTAAAATCCTTGTATGGCCTCATCAAAGCACCATGAGCTTGGTACGAGAAATTAAGTGAGCATATTATGAAACTCAATTTCAAACATTATGACCTTGATGATGCAACTTTTTTGTTTAGAAAGTTGGAAAAATAGTTGTATATCTTGTGGTGTATCCAAATAATATTCTGATGACAGGGAATAATCCAAACTACTTTGCATCCATAAAGAAAGAATTGAGGAAATGTTTTAAAATGACAAATTTGGGTTATGTTCTCTACTATCTACAGATAGCTTGTGGGTTCATTTATGTATTTTGTGAACACACAACCAAACATATGTTTTGCAGTTAACTAGATTAGTCAAGCAATGGTTAATCCAACCGAACTCTATTGGAAGGAATCTAAACATGTGTTGAGATACCTCAGAGGCACCACTCAGTTTCGTATTTGGTACATACGGATAGAGGAGTGAAGCTGCAAGGCTTCACGGATGCAGATTGGGCAAGGAGTTTGTCCGATAGGAAGAGAACATCAGGGGGAATCTTCAGTATTGGGTTAGCAACAATTTCTTGGTACAGTAAGAAGCAGAGATCAATTCCACTCAATTCAGTAGAAGTAGAGTACATGGTTTCTAGTCAAAAAACTTGTAAGGCTATTTGGATGAGGAAGATCCTTGTTGAGTTATTTGGTCAATAGATGTATCCTACATTGATTTACTACAAGAACCAATGTTGTATCAAACTCTCTGAGAAGCCAGTTTTTCATGATCAGTCCAAGCATATTGATATCTGGTATCACCATCTACGAGATTATGTGCAGAGGAGAATCATGTTGTTGGAGTACATTCCTATAGAGGAACATGATGCACACATCTTCACTAAGGCACTATCAAGAGGAAAAATCGAGTTCCATGGAGGCAAGATTGGGTTATCTAATAATGCATTTCTTTTCGAGAGGGAGTGTTGAAAATTCAACAAGAAAATATTAATTTAATTTTTTCCTTGAATTAAATTAGGAATAAAATTGTAATTCCACATCACAACATAACTTGTACGAGTTAACTAAGTTAATTTTACTTAGTTAGCTCAGTTAATTCTAGTTGAGCGTCTAACTTGATTCATCTAGAGTGTCCCCTACTTTATAGGAGCCCTCATTGAGTTTATTATGAGTTGTAATTAATTAATTTAGTTTAACTGAGTTAAAGTCAGTTAAACTAGTTCTAATTGATGGATGAACTAATATGAGGTCAAACAACGGGGTGTTGCTTCATGTGTTCAACTAGTTAACTGATGATTCACTCATAAAGAACTCATGCATGTCAAGTATGAGAGTTACCCAGTTGAGATTAGAGTTCAAGAGAAGTGTACTATCACTTGCATAATCATCCCAATTGTATAAGTGGTGCATGGAGTCAGAGGAATGCCTATGAGGATTGCACAGTTAATATTAAGGAATTTCCTTAAGCAATAGGGGGGTAATTCCCAAGGAAACAATCCAAGGCAATTGGAACTTGGGAAAGCAAAAACTTGGTTATGTATTAGCCTAGGCTTGTCTAGTAATCTATGAGACAAATAGAGATAGTCCAGAGATTGCTCAAGCTTAAGCAAAACATTGTAATCTTCTCATATTTTCTGACTAATGCAATATATAGATAGTAGGGGTTTTTAGTTGTGCCTTTCCCCAGGAAATCATTGTGTAATGTGTTGATTGAATTCTTTCTCTTGTATGCTTCATGATTTCTCAATCAATTAACTATTTTAGTTTGAAGAAAGTAGAATATGATTCAAAGTCTTTTGTTTCAGAAAAATATTATGTAAGAAATTTGAATCTACAAGGAACCGTCTTCTCTGCTCTCTCCTCTCTCTCCTCGCTATAGTATACATACATGATTATATATATAGTATATATATATATCTATATTATTATATATATATATAATAGTAATATAATATATATATATACATTAATTAGCTCTACTTCACATCAAAATATCTCATTGTGACTTGTGTTCCCCTAAAGATGGACTCACTTTGAAGTCCAAAACATTGGGTTTAAAAAAAAATCACAGTTTTTTCCACATTTTCTAACATATTTGAAGGGATAACAAATAAGGGATTTTTGGTCCCCTCTCTTTATGGATAACCTACTCAGAGCCCAACAATGGAAGTAGCCTCCTGACCTAGTATCCAATTCCTCCTTGACCTGAAAGTAAATGGTGGCCTCTCACTCTTATCTCCAAACCCTCCTCGTCCTTTGAAAAATGGCATGATGACCCATTCAAACCCATTTTCGTTCTTCACGACCCCTTCCTTGACTAGTCAAAATGCTGGAGATCAAGAAAGAAAAACCTTCTCTCTTCTAGGAAGAGAATCAATCAATTGTTGGTCATGAAATAATGACAAAGGATGATTTGTTGCTAATATTAAAGGCGAAAAATACCCTTTACTTGTGTAAAATCACCTCAACAAAATCAAACAAATACTAAAAAAAGAACCAATGATAAATATGAGCTCCTTCAATAAAATTGATCAATATTGGGCTATGAAAATAATAGTTGAATGATATTGAAAATGAACTTGAATTTGTTTCATTATAAAAATTATTAATCCCTTGAAATTGACCTTGGCTTAAAATTTGTATCATTTGCACCAAATATTTCAGTAGATTAAAAGCCCAAGAAATTGACCAATAATGGAATATGATGTACTAATATTTTATTTATATTTATTTTATTATTATTTATTTTATTATTATTATTATTATTATTATTACTTTTTTTCTTTTCTTTTTTCTGTAATAAAAAATAGTAACCCTCAAATCAATGGAGAAGTTACACTCTCAATCGGCTAGAAAATAAAAATAAAACCAACTAGGGTGATAGAGAAAACAACTAAAGATGGAAATGTTAGCTATGGTGAGAATAAATCACACTGAAGTTTCCTAAATGAAACCCATGAATAATCCTGTAGGTAAATTATAATTTGCTGATAAAATCCCTCACACTGGCAAGATGCACAACTGTGATACCACTCTAATATTTTGTTTTGGAATTACAACAAATAATCTGGAATAAAAATGAAAACCCACGAGAAAAGAATTTATTGTGATAAAACCCCTCGTGTACAAATAAAATATTCCAAATAATTTACTATAAATAAAACTCAAACCCTCGCCAAACATAAAATATGCTTAATGAATCAACAAAATATAACTAATAACTACTGCCCAATTGAATAATGGAAATACAAAAAATGCAGACACTATGAGAAATAATAGAACATAACTTTATTTATTAATGGTAATTAAAATATATAACAATAGTTGTGATATGGCCCAAAAATAGGGCAACACAATACGACCTTATAATAGAAACTGAAAATATCACCAATAGCAACATATGTGGATCCTGGATGGACCCACCAAGGGATTATATGCAATGACTATATCTCATATAACAGATCCAGATACAACTGATCCAAATTTAAAAACGAATGCAAAAAAATACATATACAACCATAAATACAAAGATGCAGTAGAAATAAGACTTCATTTCATTAATATCAAATAATGAAATATACTTACAAATAGAATGGAAATAAGACTAGCTCAGGCGATGGTAGCTTATCTCTGAGAAGAGATGTGGTAGTGACATGCCACTGAACTGTGATATAATGATGCTCAAAGGCCTATTTATTATTGAGAAACAATGGAAAACCATAAACATCCAAAAGCCTATCCCTAGGAGATGAATCACCAAACTATGGGCCTTGTCTGAGTAAATTGGTACATCAACTTCTCGAGGTTGTAACTTTGGCATACGATCTCCATTTGACACGCACAAATAACCAAATGACTATTTTTCCCAAAAAACATTGTTTAGGGCCTCAAAACGGCTCTAGAATTTCAAGACTCGAAAAAATGCCAAAAATAGTAAATTGTGCTACAAATAAGGAAACTGAAACACTGAAAGAAACAATGGTGTGGGTCCAAGTGGAATAGGTGGGTGGCCACCAATATCCACCTGGCTCATTCCTCCCCCCTTAGGAAACAATGGCTCCCATTGCATTGAGTTCCTCCATGAGATGAGGAAACTTTTGTTAAACTTGGTCCCTGGTGAGCCACTTGCCTTGGTGAAGGAGTTGACTTGCTTTGACAACTCGATATAGTTGGATCCTTCGTTGTTGGGTGTTGTTGATCTACGTGTCCTTGAACTGATCAATTGTGGCTTGTTCCATGTAACATGGATTTAACTTTGTAGGTGTGATTTTTTCTGTAATGTCTGATGTGTCTAGCAATGGAGGGAAGTATGGTCAAAGGTGGTCCACATTGAAAATTGGGTACATGCCAAGGAATGGGGGAATGCTGAGCTCAAATGCATTGTCTCCCATATCCTTGGTAATGGTGTAAGGACCATATCATAGTGGTATAAGTTTTCAATAGGCTTTCATAAGGCGTTCCTTTTGAAAATGCAACCAGACTTTGTTTCCCACCTGAAACTTGTGTGGCACCCAATGTTGATCATGTCTCTGCTTGTACTTGGCATTTGATTTCTTCAAAATGTCATGGACCTGCTGGTGGAGATGTTAGATGTGCTCAATGAAGTTGTTTTTCATATTGTCTTCAGAGTCAACATGAACCAAATCTGCCTGCTTAGCTGCAAATGGCATGGCCACATCAATGGGACATAGTGGCTGGAATCCCAAGCCCACCTTAAAAGAGCTGTGGCTAGTCGAATTGTGGAGAACCTAGTTATAACTCTGTTGGACCTTTTAGCATTGCAGACGTTAAAGGTAACAATAATTTTATCTTGTAGAACTTGGAAGGACAATATTCCTCATTGTTTATCAATGGGAAACATTTGAAGCATTATATTCAATATTGATATTCCTTCATTCATTCATCATTTGTACATCACCGGATTGTTTTTCTTTTTAAGAAATGTGTGATTGTTTTCAACAAAGATCTCATTAGCCTGAGGAGAAGGTACATGGATTTGCAAGTTCTCTACATTCTGTAGGAGAAAGTTGTCCCCATTTGGAGCCAATGTTGTAACATAAATGGTTTTGATAAGTTAGATATTTACAAAAGAGGGTATAAAAAAATAAAAACAAAAAATAGAATAAAAGAATGGAAATATGAAAAAATTTGAAAAAATAATGAAAAGAAACCCATGAAAAGAAAAACAAGTGTACAAGCGAGCAAGCTCATATGCCAATATAAATAATTAATGTTTCAATGATATAGTATAATCATGATCATACATGTCTAAATTTGTGTTTTTAGATTAGGAAATAATTAAACCAAATTGTCTAATCTTGGTTGAAATTAGTAGATAGGATAGATTAGAGAAAAAAGAGACCAACCCATTTAAACTTGGTCAACTGCATTTTTATGCATTAGAATAGGGTTAAAAGTAACTTTAGGAAATAAAAAGAGGGTTTTCTAGATCAAATGCGCCCTTAGGATTATTAATCATGCTTTAATAGATTAATTTACATTAAATAATGAACTAATCATGTCATTTAAATATGATTAGAAATTTGCTATAAAAATTAAGCATTGGTTTTATTATAAGGTTAGGAGATGACAAGATGTTTTGTCGGCTTGTGATATCACAAAGGCAATATTTAACGACCATGATTTTCCCCACCCTGATCAATGGTGCGGAAACCAATTTTCACCCTCTCATACAATTTCTTGTTAATGCCAAAGGGGCGGGGGGGGTTGGGAGTTTGAAAAGCGGTATTTTTTTTCCCGGGCCCCACACAATGTGGCATTTCTTTGCAACTTCACACCCCCCTCATCCAAAAACATATACCATGGAACCCCCCCATTCAAAATCTGCATATGACTCCTTCTCTCCCACCAACAGTTACCAAATCACCTCACGTAGTTTATCTACTGCTAATTACACTGTGCCACTTGTCATTCCTCCATTTTCTCACCTCCTACTCTCATTGTTATCTACCCATTATACATCACACATTGTAATTTTCATGTTTCCCATTAATTCACCTAAATATCATTTTGTAATAGTTCTAATTGCAACAGTAATTCATCCAAGTTTTATAAAATCCACTTTGTCTCATGTTGTGTGACTCTCCTAGCTACTTTGTTACTCTTTTTAATTGGAGGTAGTGTTTTCATCTTTTGCAAACCCTACTATCTAGCACTTGTAAATCCAAGAAAATTCATAGCACATTACCGTTGACAGATATTCATCACTTATCCAAGTACTTGTTCAAGTTGATCTCATTTATATTTTCCTTTTCAAATTCCTTAGACATGGCACCAAAGAGAAAGGGCCAATCCTCTAGCATCAAATCAAAGAGTGAGGATAACCCTAAGACCTCTGCTACACTGGACCTTGACCATATGCCATTAGCAGAACAATATTCCAATATTTTTGATACCGAGTGTGAATTTGATCTGTTTGAATTACACCACTAGTTGAAGAAAAGCCACCTAGACCAACAAGACGAAATTAACCTTTGGGAATCCCTATTACCCATGTTCACTTTCCCATAGACACACTATTTCCTATATCTGGTCATGTGGTGTCAATCCAGATATAATCCACTTCAAAGAATCATTGTGGCCCAAAATGGAAACATTCTGATATCAGTTGCACCTGAAATAATAAACCAAATGTTGCTTATTCCTAAAAATGACTCCCTCAACCACTTTTCTGCAATTGTCCTTATGGATTTGTATCATAATCTCACCTTTCCTTAGAGAGCCTAGATTTTCAAGGTTTTCCTTCTAGAGTATTCTCAACTTCCTAAGAAAAATACCCCTTATCCAACTTCTATATTCCCAGAGAAAGCCAAACAAATCATTGGTTTACTTTCTTTCCTTTTAGGGTATTAATCAGACCAATGGGTAGATAAGCCTATTCTAAGATTTCTATCTATTTTATCTAATGAAAATAAGGCAACATTCATGTTTAATTTTATTCAATTTATGGCTGATAATATGCATGAACGAATAATGAAGATTACTACAGAAGGCATGTTTAAATATGCATCTGTATTAGTCTATATGTTTCTTTTTTAGCAAGGAGATAAGTTTCCTATAAATCTACATAAGCAAGATGATCAATTCATCAACTAATCAGTGATACAATGGAATTCATTAGTCAGGAAAAACTCAATAGATTTTAAATTTGTAGACTTCATAGATAGTTTTGTTCATACAGTTACAGGGCTTCATAGCAATTAGAGTGAGCGAAGGTTAAGTTTAGAGATTAAAAGGGGTTTTCACCTGAGTGAGTAGACAAAAACTGGAGACTAGTATTTATACCAGAATTATACATAGATAAGAGTATATGTATGTGATCTAGCTCCCTACAAGTTGCCTAAATATGTTCCAATGAGGATTTTCTGTCTAGAATACATGAGGCAGATGATCAATATGGATGCGATCCGTTTTGACTTAGGTAAAATAAAATCACAATTCAAGATCAATACTCAAGTGGGAACATTCATATGTAATACCAAAACAACAGGAGATGAGGCTGAGTCAATCTTCAAACAAATCAATTTTCAACCCAGTTTCACGGGGTTATATGACCCATTCAACATAATTTCTATGTTAAGGGTGGAACTCAAAACTACACCTTATAATCATACCCCTAGACCAGAGATTGAGAAGTTAATGAATCAAAACCAGTGGGATGAAGATACACTACAAGAAGCAGAAGAGAAGATGTTGTCTACAACCACCCTCCATACTCTAGTACCTCAAGATAAATAGGGAAATAGGAAAAGGGAAGAACCTTCATCTTCAGCATGTACATAAATAAGTGCCTAATAATTCATCATTCAATAGAAAAAATGGAGGAAACATCTCAAAGATGTCACCATTCAAAATGAGGAAGAACAACAAATTATTTTTATGAGTGGTTTACAGTTTTCCATAGTGTCAAAGGAACTCTTCCCTGATACCCCATCCAACTCACTCTCACAGAATCCTTTAGAAAAATCACAGTCAATAGAATTGGGTGAACATGATGATCCCAATATCTTTAGTAAGTTTTTGAAAACTAAGAAGAAAAATGAAACACTCAAAGCCAACACCTATGCTCAGTTTTCGAAGCAAACTTCTACCTCCTGGCATAGGTTGTTAACAACATTTGATAGTGATCAAGGAGGATGCAAATGGCATTCTTAAAAGCTCAAGCATCATCTCCAAAAACCCCTTCATATTATAAGAAGACTATCTTCTCATTGAACTCAAATCAAATACATCCCATTGATCAAATGGATATGAATAGACAGTCTGGAGACATGATTTTCTCCACCATGACAAATACTTCTATAGAACTTTCAAAGTTAAGGAAATCTCTCACCATTGTCCAGACACAATTAAAATTGGAGAAGATATCTTCATTAGCAAAGGACACCAAAATAAAAACATTGGAAGATATGGTGATCAAGCTGGGTTATGATCCTAGTGATGTCAAAGCAGTGGAGGAGATCCTTAAGAAAAAGAATGCAGAAATAGCAACACTTATGAAACAACTGAAGTTACCTTCTACATAGAATCCAAAAACAAGAGAGATAGAAGAATGTGAGCAACATAAAGAAGATATGCTCAAATTGAACATTGAGCAAAATATATAGATAAAGTAGATGGAGGAACAGATAGAGAATCTACTTAAGGGAAAGGAAGAGGTTGCACAATTGATTATAGCTCTAGTAATAGCCATACCAATTACAGTTGTAGAGACAACATGGAATTCGACATCAGTACCAGATGATTTGAGCAAAGTTACGCAGGATCTATCTCTTGAGAGAGAAGAAAATGATATTCTTTAGGGAAAATTTACGAATCTAGAAGCACAAAAATAAAAAATTATACCCTCTTGGGGGAAGAGATGCAAAATCTCACCAACTTTCCAAGAATATTGATCAATTATAAAATTAGTAATTGGTAGCTCACACCTTGGCCAAAGCCAAGGAAAGGATTTGGGTGGATATAAATCATGCTATATCTGAGATTTGGTCATCCATTCATATTAGTTTTTAATAAGAAGAGTTAATTGACATGTGAAAGCAACCATTGAACAAGTCTAAACAGTACTAGGAAAAAAATTAGTTGAGGCTACGTGTAATATTATAGTGTTGAATTCAAAGACTAGATCAAAGTTGGAGTAGATCCAGATTACAAATAGGAGAGAGACCATCCAAGAAATTAAGAATGTATTGCAAAAAATGAATTTGATGACTCAGTTGGAGACTAAGTGTCAAGATTTGGAAAATGTTGTCCAGATATTTCGTACCAAATTTAATTTGTTGAATCAAAGAGGATTGCTAGCGTTAGTAGAACCCTATGGCAGATTAATCAACTTAGAAGATTACTGTGAGAAGATTTACACTATTGTAATAGATACAACCAAGTTTGCAAGTATTAAAGGACATGTCACAGGTAAACCTTTCATAGAAGCCTTGGATTTTGATTTAACTATAAAACATGAAATCAAGAACATTTTCATCAACAAGCTAACTTTTGAGAAATATAATGAAGTAGATGAATTTTATGGAAAGCTAATAAATCTTTTTATACCAAATGATGAAAGGTGGGATCGGTTGTGTGATACTATCGAGTAAATTTTTTTATCTCCAACAGGCAGACAACAAGAAATCACATTTTGGGGATAAGTCATCAACCATTTCCTCAAAGATAGTGCCAACATCCTCAACATTTTAAGCATTCCTACATTTTTGTACTATTTTTGTAATCAATTAGACGTTTCTATAATCCAAAATATTTTTGTATAAATAAATAGCAATTCGATGTATTAAGGGTAGAACCCTTAGACGAGTTTTCTAAAGAAGAAATTGTATCAAACTGAAATGGCTTCATATTAATGAAAGGATTTTGGATTTGCTTCAAACAACTTGTCTCTTTCTGAGTTTTTCTTATGTTTCAATTCATTTTGTTGTTCTACATGTATTTAAGTTTTTATTAAGAAAATAGGGTAGGAGAAAACTAAATATCAGTCTATCTTAAACCCCCTCTGAAGTTATAATCTAGTTTAGAGATTAGTTTATAGGATTGTTGTCTTTATAAGCTCCTCTACATTTAAAAACTGTCAACCATCTTCATAAGATTAAATATATTTTGTTGGGTTGTGAACATTGTTTACTTGCATGCTTTCTTATGATTAACTAAAAATTCAGTTTGAAAATTTAAGGAATAATATCCTTTTACCTTTATGCGTTTCCATGCACTTTTAAATCAAATTATTGTACAGAGGTAAAGAGTTAGCCCTTTCTAAATATTTAGTATATATAAGGTTTAAGCATTTGCCTTAATCTGCTCATAACATTGGTCATCCAAACAACTTTTAAGACAAAAAATTTTTTTAGACGCTCTAACATAATTAATTAACCTGGAATTATCTCAAAGGACAACAACATTAATAAGACAATCTTTAATATGGTATGTTCAATGGCATTTTTCAAGAATGTTAAGTTGATGTTTTGGGCTGATGTAGTTATATGCATTTTGTGTATAAGAAATAAGTTTCTATCTAATGCTATAAAAAAAAGACCATATATGAAATGTGTTATGCCCAAATTCCTTCGATAAGGCATCTCAAGGTTTTTGGTTCCACCTATTATTCCTTAATAACTAAGGAACATAGAAGAAAACTAGGTGCAAGAAGTCTCAAATGTATCTTCTTGGGGTACTCAAATACCTCCAAACCATATTGTCTCTATGATGAAGTTAATAAGAAGTTTATAATATATAGATATGTGATCTTTCTTGAATCTTCCAAGACTGAAAACCTCAACAGTTTAAGGATTCCTACATTTTTGTAATAATTTTGTAATCAATTAGATGTTTATTGAATCCAAAATATTTTGGACAAATAAGTAGCAATTCAATGTATCAAGGGTTGAACCCTTGGATTAGTTTTCTAAAGAGGAATTGTATCAAAATACAATGGATTCATATCAATGAAAGGATTCTAGATTTGCTTCAAATTTTTAAGTTTTTAAGTTTTACGAGGAAAACCGGGTAAGAGAAAACTGAATATAGGTCTATCTTAAATCCCCTATGAAGTTATAATATATTTTAGAGATTAGTTTATTGGAATCTTTGTCTTTATATGCTCATGTACATTTATAAATTGTCAACCATCTTCATAGGATTAAATATATTTTGTTGGGATGTAAGCATTTCTTACTTGCATGTTTTCTTATCATTAACTAAAAATTCAGTTTGAATATTTAGGAAATCATATCCTTTTACATTTATGCCTTTCCACACACTTTTAAATCCAATTACTATTCATAGGTAAAGAGTTAGCCCTTTCTAAATATTTAGTATATATAAGGTTTAAGCACTTGCATTAATCTGCTAATAACATTGGTCATCTAAAAACTTTTAAAACAACAAAAAATTTTAGATGCTTTGACATAATTAATTAACCTAAAATTATCTCAGAGGACAACATAATGAACAAGACAATATTTAATATGGTATGTTCGATGATGTTTTCCAAGAATGTTAAGTTGATGTTATGGGGTGATGCAGTTCTATGTGTTTTGTATATAAAAAATAAGTGTATATCTCATGCTATAAAAAACAAGACTATATGAAATGTGGTATGCCCAAATTCCTTCAATGAGGCATCTCAAGGCTTTTGATTCCACCTATTATTCCTTAATAACTAAGGAACATAGAAACAAACTAGGTGCAAGGAGTCTCAAATGTATCTTCTAGGAGTACTCAAATACCTCCAAACCATATTGTCTTTATGATGAAGTTAATAAGAAGTGTATAATATATAGAGGTGATCTTTCTTGAATCTTCCAAGACTGACAATGTTGTTCAATGACGACATGATAGCTTCAACATATTTGAACATGAAAACTATTTTCAAGAGTTTGATAATGAGATTACACATATTGAACAGGGGGGATATATTGGAGCAATATGTGGAATCTTCTTCTAAAGCACTCTCTCCCCCAAATGAAGCTCCAAACGCTAATGACACTTTCATTGATGTGATTGATATAATTAGGAGACTAAATCTTGATTCAATCCCATCTCATTTAACTAAGCAGCCTGGGCCATCTCAAAAAGGTCCTCCAAAATGGAAGACAAAGATACTTGAAAGTTTTCATACTGATGAGGTTAGAAGGACAATAACAAGAAGCTCAACCAAATAGAATGGACGTGATATAGATGATCCCGATTCACTTGTTGATATGTATGTTTCTTATGATTGAGAAATTAATTTATCTACATATTTCAAACCAAATTCCTTCAAAGAAGTTTCTTCTCATGATGAATCGAAAGAAGTGATGCAGAAATAATATGATTCTTTGATAAAGAATGACACTTGGAAGTTAGGTGAAGTTCCATTGGGAAACAAAGCAACACGCTGTAAGTGGGTCTTCAAAAACAATTATAAAGAAAATTACTCACTTAACATGTACAAGGCCATGATTGTGGAAAAAGATTTTACATAGAAGGAAGGGGTCGACTATGAGGAGACTTTTGACACCACAAAAAAATGAGCTACAATATAGATACTCTTTTCCTTGGAAGCTCAGAATGGTTGGAAAGTCCATCAAATGGATGTAAAAACTACTTTCTTGAATGGATATTTGAAAGTGAACGTTTTCATGTCCCAACCAGAAGGATTTCTTGTGAAGGGTGAGGAACAAAAAGTATCCAAGCTTGTAAAATCCTTGTATGGCCTCATCAAAGCACCATGAGCTTGGTACGAGAAATTAAGTGAGCATATTATGAAACTCAATTTCAAACATTATGACCTTGATGATGCAACTTTTTTGTTAAGAAAGTTGGAAAAATAGTTGTATATCTTGTGGTGTATGCAAATAATATTCTGATGATAGGGAATAATCAAAACTACTTTGCATCCATAAAGAATGAATTGAGGAAATGTTTTAAAATGACAAATTTGGGTTATGTTCTCTACTATCTACAAATAGCTTGTGGGTTCATTTATGTATTTTGTGAACACACAACCAAACATATGTTTTGCAGTTAACTAGATTAGTCAAGCAATGGTTCCAACTGAACTCTATTGGAAAGAATCTAAACATGTGTTGAGATACCTCAGAGGCACCACTCAGTTTCGTATTTGCTAGATACGGATAGAGGAGTGAAGCTGCAAGGCTTCACAGATGCAGATTGGGCAAGGAGTTCATCTGATGGGAAGAGAACATCAGGGGGAATCTTCAGTATTGGGTTAGCAACAATTTCTTGGTACAGTAAGAAGCAGAGATCAACTCCACTCAATTCAGTAGAAGCAGAGTACATGATTTCTAGTCAAAAAACTTTTAAGGCTATTTGGATGGGGAAGATCCTTGTTGAGTTATTTGGTCAATAGATGTATCCTACAGTGATTTACTACAAGAATCAAAGTTGTATCAAACTCTCTGAGAATCCGGTTTTTCATGATCAGTCCAAGCATATTGATATCTGGTATCACCATCTACGAGATTATGTGCAGAGGAGAATCATGTTGTTGGAGTACATTCCTATAGAGGAACATGATGCACACATATTCACTAAGGCACTATCAAGAGGAAAAATCGAGTTCCATGGACGCAGGATTGGGTTATCTAATAATGCATTTCTTTTGGAGAGGGAGTGTTGAAAATTCAACAAGAAAATATTGATTTAATTTTTTCCTTGAATTAAATTAGGAATAAAATTGTAATTCCACATCACAAGATAACTTGTACGAGTTAACTAAGTTAATTTTACTTAGTTAGCTCAGTTAATTCTAGTTGAGCATCTAACTTGATTCATCTAGAGTGTCTCCTACTTTATAGGATCCCTCGTTGAGTTTATTATGAGTTGTAATTAATTAATTTAGTTTAACTGAGTTAAAGTCAGTTAAACTATTTTTAATTGATGGATGAACTAATATGAGGTCAGACAGTGGGGTGTTGCTTCATGTGTTCAACTAGTTAACTGATGACTCACTCATAAAGAACTCATGCATGTCAAGTATGAGAGTTACCCCGGTGAGATTATAGTTCAAGGGAAGTGTACTATCACTTGCATAATCATCCCAATTGTATAGGTGGTACATTAATTAGCTCTACTTCACATCAAAATATCTCATTGTGACTTCTGTTCCCCTAAAGATGGACTCACTTTGAAGTCCAAAACATTGGGTTTAAAAAAAAATCACATTTTTTTGCACATTTTCTAACATATTTGAAGGGATAACAAATAAGGGATTTTTGGTCCCCTCTCTTTATGGATAACCTACTCAGAGCCCAACAATGGAAATAGCCTCCTGACCTAGTCTCCAATTCCTCCTCGACCTGGAAGTAAATGGTGGCCTCTCACTCTTATCTCCAAACCCTCCTCGTCCTTTGAAAGATGGCATGATGACCCATTCAAACCCATTTTCGTTCTTCACGACCCATTCCTTGACTAGTCAAAATGCTGGAGATCAAGAAAGAAAAACCTTCTCTCTTCTAGGAAGAGAATCGATCAATTGTTGGTCAGGAAATAATGACAAAGGATGATCTATTGCTAATATTAAAGGTGAAAAATACCCTTTACTCGTGTAAAATCACCTCAACAAAATCAAATAAATACTAAAAAAAGAACCAATGATAAATAATTGCTCTCCTTTAATAAAATTGATCAATATTGGGCTATGAAAATAATAGTTGAATGATATTGGAAATGAACTTGAATTTGTTTCATTATAAAAATTATTAATCCCTTGAAATTGACCTTGGCTTAAAATTTATAACATTTGCACCAAATATTTCAGTAGATTAAAAGCCCAAGAAATCGACAAATAGTGGAATATGATGTACTAATATTTTATTTATATTTATTTATATTATTATATATTATTATTATTATTTATTACTTTTTTTTTCTTTTCTCTTTTCATTAATAAAAAATAGTAACCCTCAAATCAATGGAGAAGTTACACTCTCAATCGGCTAGAAAATAAAAATAAAACAAACTAGGGTGATAGAGAAAACATCTAAAGATGGAAATGTTAGCTATGGTGAGAATAAATCACACTGAAGTTCCCTGAATGAAACCCATGAATAATCCTGTAGGTAAATTATAATTTGCTGATAAAATCCCTCACACTGGCAAGATGCACAACTGTGATACCACTCTAATATTTTGTTTTGGAATTACAACAAATAATCTGGAATAAAAATGAAAACCCACAAGAAAAGAATTTATTGTGATAAAACCCCTCGTGTACAAATAAAATATTCCAAATAATTTACTATAAATAAAACTCAAACCCTCGCCAAACATAAAATATGCTTAATGAATCAACAAAATATAACTAATAATTACTGCCCATTTGAATAATGGAAATACAAAAAATGCAGACACTATGAGAAATAATAGAACATAAATTTATTTATTAATGGTAACTAAAATATATAACAATAGTTGTGATATGGCCCAAAAATAGGGCAACACAATACGACCTTATAATAGAAACTGAAAATATCACCAATAGCAACAAATGTGGATCCTGGATGGACCCACCAAGGGATTATATGCAATGACCATATCTCATATAACAGATCCAGATACAACTAATCCAAATTTAAAAACGAATGCAAAAAAATACATATACAACCATAAATACAAAGATGCAGTAGAAATAAGACTTCATTTCATTAATATCAAATAATGAAATATGCTTACAAATAGAATGGAAATAAGACTAGCTCAGGCGATTCTAGCTTATCTCTGAGAAGAGATGTGGTAGCGACATGACTCTGAACTGTGATATAATGATGCTCAAAGGCCTATTTATTATTGAGAAACAATGGAAAACCCTAAACATCCAAAAGCCTATCTCTAGGAGATGAATCACCAAACTATGGGCCCTGTCTGAGTAAATTGGTACATCAACTTCTCGGGGTTGTAACTTTGGCATACGATCTCCATTTGACACGCACAAATAACCAAATGACTAGTTTTCCCAAAAAACTTCATTTAGGGCCTCAAAACGGCTCTAGAATTTCAAGACTCGAAAAAATGCCAAAAATAGTAAATTGTGCTACAAATAAGGAAACTAAAACACTGAAAGAAACAATGGTGTGGGTCCAAGTGGAATAGGCGGGTGGCAACCAATATCCACCTGGATCATTCCTCCCCCCTTAGGAAACAATGGCTCCCATTGTGTTGATTTCCTCCATGAGATGAGGAAACTTCTTTTAAACTTGGTCCCTAGTGAGCCACTTGCCTTGGTGAAGGAGTTGGCTTGCTTTGACAACTCGATATAGTTGGATCCTTCGTTGTTGGTTGTTTTTGATCTACGTGTCCATGAACTGATCAATTGTGGCTTGTTCCATGTAATCTGGATTTAACTTTATAGGTGTGAGTTGTTCTGTAATGTCTAATGTGTCTAGCAATGGAGGGAAGTATGGTCAAAGGTGGTCCACATTGAAAATTGGGTACATGCCAAGGAATGGGGGAACTGAGCTCAAATGCATTGTCTCCCATATCCTTGGTAATGGTGTAAGGACCATATCGGAGTGGTATAAGTTTTCAATAGGCTTTTGTAAGGCGTTCCTTTTGAAAATGCAACCAGACTTTGTTTCCCACCTGAAACTTGTGTGGCACCCAATGTTGATCATGTCTCTGCTTGTACTTGGCATTTGATTTCTCCAAAATGTCATGGACCTGCTGGTGGAGATGTTAGATGTGCTCAATGAAGTTTTTTTCCATATTGTCTTCAGAGTCAACATGAACCGAATCTGGCCGCGTAGCTGCAAATGGCATGGCCACATCAATGGGACACAGTGGCTAGAATCCCAAGCCCACCTTAAAAGAGATGTGGCTAGTCGAACTCTGGAGAACCCAGTTATAACTCTGTTGGACATAGGGGAGTCTCCCATCCCATGTGCATGGATGCTTTGAGTTGTACATGTGCAGAATGTGTACGATAATCCTATTGATGACTTCTGTCTGGCCATCAGTTTGGGGACGCAATGTTGTGTATTTAGTGAGCTTGCTGTCCAACATCAATCAGAGACTGGACCAAAATATACTGAGGAACCTGTTGTCCTGATCTAACATGATAAACAGTGGGATCCAAAAGTGTACCCACACTCATTCAAAGAAGAGCTTAGAAGTGGCTTATATTATGATATTCTTCTTGGAGGCCTCCATATTGGTCATCTTCAAGAATCTATCGACGATAAAAAAAACACAGTCATTTCCATGCTTACTAGAAGGAAGGCCCAACATGTAATCCATGAAGATGGATTCCCCAGGAAACTAGGGATAGTTAACAAATTATAGAGACCTTGCTTCTTGATGGCGAGTTTGCCAATGGCGCTAGTAGTGTAGGATCTGATGTACTTCCCAATATCCTATCAAAGATTTGGCCAATAGAAATACTTATGTAGTACTTCCACCATTTTTCCGACCCCAAAATGCCTAGCAACTTGACTGTAGTGCGCTTCCCATTTCATCTTAGCATGATCACTTGAAGGAACACAAAGGTGTCCTAGGTGGTATAATAGGGCATCCTGGAGGTGAATATCTGGAACTTGTTGACCCTCCAAGAGCGTCTAGTATGTGTGGGCAAATTTTGGTTCACTTTCGTAGAGAAGTGACCAATAAGAATTCTCATGACCACAAGAGTTGAGCACATGGTTAACACCATGATTGGTGGTCATATGAGGCAGTCTACAACATTATTGGTGTTTCCCTTCTTATACTTCATATTCAAATGGAACTATTGTAGGTATGTGGACCACTTTTGATGGCGAGCACTCTGCAACTTCCCTTACATCTATATGAAATGAAGGGATGGTGGTCTATGTGGATGACCATTTCCTTCCCTAGAATGTAATGCTTCCATTATCGGAAGGCCTGCACAATGGAATACATCTCTTTGTAATAAGTGGGATACTTGCGAACTGTGTCTAAAAGTGTCTCACTACGATATGCCATTGGATGCCGCTGTTGAGTAAGGACTGCCCCAATAGCATAGTCAAAGGCATTTGTCTCCATCTCAAATGGTTGTTTCAAGTCTAGTAATGTGAGAACTGGTGCAGAGCAGAGGCGATGTTTCAACTCTGAGAATTCCTCCACGACCTTGTCCATCTGTTGTTGTTGTCATGAGGAGGGGCCATGTCTAGAGGTCGTGGCCACCATCTTCTTCATTCCCTGAGGGCATATCACTAGGAAAACAAATTGCCTAGTTTTGGAAATGAGCTTATTGGATTATTTTGCAGTAACCAAAGAGATGGCGGCAAGCGGTGCTACCTTCGGTATCGTGTACAACTAATTTCCCAAAGTAACAATAACAGCACGAGGCCTCAACTCATACACATCATGCCACTCCCACAAGTATGGTTGGCCTAATAATACATCACAAACATCAAGGCAAGTGACATCACATAATACCTCATCCGTGAAGGGCTTGATGTTGTATGGAAAGCAACAATACTGGCTCACATGGAGATCCCGTCCTTGGTGAAGTCACGTGGTGGTGTATGGTTGTGGGTGTGCTGCAGTCGGTAAGCCCAACCACTTCACAACCTTTGCTGAAATGAGGTTCTTTTGGCTCCCGCTGTCAACAATGAACTGTGGTGGCAAACCCTTTGCCCACATCTGGGAGTGGAAGATGCACTCCTCCTCCTTTAGATCTTCGGGTTCCTCCTTCTAGATGTTCTTGGTGGAAATGGTGGTGTTGGGCTCCACAATGATAATATGCTTCCCTTTGTCATTCCCCTTGTCAGGTTCTCACTCAAAGCCAAAACATGCATCTGATTCTGAAGCCTTCAGCTTGGCCACCATTGAATGCTTAGCTTGACACTCACTTGTGCTGTGAGTGGAGCTCACATGGAACTCACACCACTTTCTTGTGTCCTTCTTCAGTTTCATAGTTTTTTTATTTTCTTTCTTCTTTGGCGGGTTGTCCTGGGCTGCCTCGCCTTGGCTTTGTCCATTGTTTTGTGGTTTGGGGTCACCTTTCCCTTGCTTTGGATTTGTTGATCCAAAGTCTTGCTTCTTCTATTTAAACTTTTGCTCTATCTTGATGGCATATTGGTATGTTGTGACGAGCAAGGGGATGTCCAAGAACTCTATCTTGTCTTGGATGTACCTATGTAGGCAACCATGGTACTTGAGTACCAAATGTTTCTCAGAATCCTCGATACCAAACTTTGTACAAAGGGTATGAAAAAAATTGGTAAACTCTGGCACATTGTTGTCCCTTCCCTGTCACAGCATTGTCCACTTTTTGTATTTATCCTCATAGCTCTTGACAGGGTAGTACTACTCCTTGATGGCATCCTCGAATGAGTTCCAAGTTGGTTCGGTTGAAAACAGTGAGGTTATACTTTCATCCTTCTACTCACAGTAGGTTTCCCACTAGTCCTTGACTTGGGGGGCGGCTTTGAAAAGAGAAAAAGTGAATTTTTCTCGGCTGGAAAAATCATGAATAGAAAAATATTCGTCTAGAATATTTAACCATTTATCTGCAACGTCTGCATCTATTTGGCCCTCAAACATGGGAATGTCAAATTTTAATTATACCCTAAAAGAAGTGGAGCCTCCAGAGTGGCTGTTCGATGTGGATGCATTGTCAATGGGCAACCATTGAAGGATCTAGGCAAAGTTATCCATCATTGTGTTCCTTTATTTCTCGAGGGCCTTGTCAAGGAATATTTTGATAGGATTTCCTGCTCCCTCATATTTCTTTTCTTCCCCCATGGGTGGTTGTCGGGGTTTGCAAGGCTAATCTTACAAATGTTCAACCAGATCAAGCGCTAGCTCCTTATATCCTAACCTTGTTGGGGACATGCAAAGAAAAATAGAGAAAGAGTAGATTGCTCTGATACCACTGATTCGGATTTAAATAGGAATGCAACAAATTATAGATACAACCATAAATACAAAGATGCAGTAGAAATAACACCTCATTTCCTTAATATCAAATATTGAAATATGCTTACAAACAGAATGGAAATAAAACTAGCTCGGGGGATGGTAGCTTATCTCTGAGAAGAGATGTGGTGGCTACATGCCTCTAAAATATGTTACAATGAGGCTCAAAGGCCTATTTATTATTGAGAAACAATGGAAAACCCTAAACATCCAAAAACCTTACCCTAGGAGATGAAGCGCCAAACTATGGACCCTGTTTGGGTAAATTGGTACATCAACTTCCTGGGGTCGTAACTTTGGTATACGATCTTCGTTTGACATGCACAATAACTCATTAAAAACATATATCTGAGGAATACAAATTTTGAATAACCAACTTGGTTTACAATTTACATTGGTCCGAGTTTTCCCAAAAAACGTCGTTTAGGGCCTCAAAATGGATTTAGAAGATCAGGACCCAAAAAACTACGAAAAATAGTAAATCGTGCTACAAATAAGGAAACTGAAACACTAAAATAAACAATGGTGGGGGTCCTAGTGGAATAGGTGGGTGGCCACCAATATCCACCTAGATCAACAACCTTAAAACCCATTTGTTTAATCTAAATCACCTCCACATAACCAAATAGATGGAATAGAATCAAACCAACTAGGGTGATATCTTGTACCATCGAAGTTGGATTGCCACCTAGGGTGACACTATATCATACAGAAGCTCGCACGATGATCTTACTTAAGACCCTCACATATGGAAACTTTCCTGAGCCTCCAATCCAAATGCTGAGAGAAAATACCAAGATCGAATGCCTTCCCTTACTCCTTGCTTCTCCCTTTACATCTCTTCATTGGACCTTCTCCAAGTTCGTAGAATTTACCATCAAATATCGTTGACCATAATACCTTAGGAAATTACTATCAACAAATAACTCCACATCTTCCCTAATTAATAGGCTGAGAGGTGCTCTACAACCTAGTATAAGGTAGATGTGTAGGCGGTTAGATGTAATGTAAGAAAGATTGCATGTCAACATTTTTTACGTCAGTTATATTATAATTAATAATAATAATAATAATTGAAAAAAAGAACACAATCTTCCATGTTCTCTTTGAGTTGAGCTAAGTCATAAAAATAATAAAATTTAATTTGTTATATTTTATTTTTTTTTTTATTATAAAATTATGAACAATTCTTTAGATAAAGAAAATCATAATACCATGGTCAATCCATGGTTTATCAATTCCCATGGGCCATCTAGGATTTTGAATATAATTTTATGGATCTAAGGTTTTAATTATTAGGTTACAATACCATGGTTTATCAATACCACATGCATCCAATAACTTATTTCACAATCAAAATTATTTATAATATTTTATTTTAATTTAATTTTATGATTTTTTTTTTAATAAATCTAAATAAAAACGGTTATAATTACTTTTGAGATATATTTAAAGCTTCCATCCCTCCACCCTCACGACACTAAAAATATTCCCATGGAGGTTAAATCGAGGTTTTTATAAAATTTAAAATTATAATACTTTTATATATACATATGTGAAATTTATATAATATAAGCAACATTATAAAGAATGGAGATAGATGCATCTTAACCAAGGGTCCAAGCAAAGAGAGCAAAAAAAGTGACAAACAATTACAGTGGAAAGATAGTGCATGATTATTTTAATTTTTTAGTATTGTATTTTCTTTGCCCTGATTGATACAAAACATAGGTTTAATATTTTACAACCATTATTTTTATTTTTTATTTAGATACTTCTTAAATAGATACAATGGGATTGTTTAAGAGAGAGGGAGAGAGGTGGGGGTGGGTGGGGGAGGGAGGGGGTGAGTGGGGGAGAGAGGGAGGGAAGAACAAAGAGATTGAGAGATAGAGGTGGAGAGAGAGAGAGGGGGTGCTAAGGGATAGAAGAGATGATGGGAGAGAGGGAAAAGTACAGGATAGAGATAGGGAAATAAGGGAAAGACAGAGCGAGAGAAGGAAACATAGATATGGAGGATGGGAGAGAGGGGCAAAGAGCGAAGGAGAGAGGGAGGGAGATAATGACATAGTTGGCGGGTGAAGAGAGAGTTTGATGGGGGTAGAGACAGAGCTAGGTGGGAGAGAGGGGAGGGAAGAGAGAGAGGACTTGAGTGAGAGAAGGGGGGAGAGAGAGGGACAGAGAGATGGAGTTGGAGGGGGTGAGAGAGGGAGGTAAGAAAAATACATAGAGAGTGAAAGGTGGAGAGGGAGAGATGGAGAGATAGTGAGGGAGAGAAGAGAGCATGAGGGAAGAGAGAGAGAGGAGAGAGATAGGGAGAGAAGGGGAAGAGAGATAGGGATAGGATGAGTGAGGGAGGAAGAGAGAGATAGATAGATAAAGAGAGAGATTATGTATGTTTTTTGGGTGAGAAGGAGAGACAAGGATGAGACACAAGGGGATATAGAGATATAGATGGAGGTAGGAGAGAAGGAAGAAGAGAGAGGTATAGAGAGGGAGGGAGGGAGAGAGGTAAATATGGAAAGAGATGTCAAGAGAGAGAGAGAGAGAGAGAGAGAGAGAGAGAGAGAGAGAGAGAGAGAATGTTTGGGGGGTGAGATAGAGAGACAAAGAAGGAGAGACAATGGAAGATATAGATATAGATGGAGAGAGCAGACAGGGAGGAAGAGAGAGACAAAGAGAGGGAGGGAGGAAGATAGATAGATATGGAGAGAGAGACAGAGAGAGGAGAAAGAGAGATAGAGTTTGGGGGGTGAGATAGAGAGTCAAAGAAGGAGAGACAATGGGAGATATAAATATAGGCGGAGATAGGAGAGAGGGGAGAATAAAGAGACAAAGAGAGGGTGGGAGGAAGATAGATAGCTATGGAGAGAGAGAGAGAGAAAGAGAGAGAGAGAAGGGACAAAGAGAGAGAGGGAGAGGAAAAGGGAGAGATATATAGATAGATATATATGGAGAGAGGGTGTGTATGCTTGCGGGATGATA
The DNA here is from genome assembly GCA_000404065.3 of Pinus taeda. Taxonomy (NCBI): domain Eukaryota; kingdom Viridiplantae; phylum Streptophyta; class Pinopsida; order Pinales; family Pinaceae; genus Pinus; species Pinus taeda. The sequence goes on along the minus strand of APFE030151003.1, from coordinate 38,465 downwards.
TAGAGAGATAAATAAGGAGAGACAAAGGGAGATAAAAATATAGATGAATGGTGAGAGAGAGAGAGAGAGAGAGAGAGAGAGCATGAAATGTGTTTAGGGGGGAGAGATAGAGAGAGTGTGTGACGTGTGTTGAGGAGAGATAGAGGGAGGTATAGATATAGATGACAGGAGGAGAGAGGGAAGAAGAGAGAGATAGAGAGAGGGAGGGAAAGGTGGAGAGAGAGGGAAGAAGAAAGAGACACACAAAGACAATTATTGACATAGAAGTTATATCTAGAAATTCATAAATATTTTGTTTTTTCACTAAAATATATATGTATAGAATTAATATATGAGTTAAACATATATACTTTTAAAAATATATGTGACAATATTCTCAACCAGCTAGATTCACCCCACCTTAAGATGGATCTACCAGCCTAGATCCATCTTAACCACAGATCTATCATGGGCAAGGATCAAATCCCTCCAGGTACAAACCTTCCCTCAAATTCTACACTCCAAAAGGAAGGTTTGCACCTCCATAGATTTGATCCCTCTTGGCGCATGATAGGTCAACAGTTAAGATGGATCTATGCTAGTTTATTAAAAATTCCCTCTTTTTCCCCCTCTCCAAATTTCTATAATTCACCATCAAATATCATTGACTATAATACCTTGGGAAAATAGCATAAATACCATATGTTTTTTACCTTCACACCTTAAATATTTATTTACCTCTTGTAATCTAGATACCGCCAACATTGGAAGTCCATCCTGACCACAACATAAGTGAAATTAAACAAATAAATATTACAAATCCTTCCATCGTAATAATGATTTCCCTTAAGAAATTCACATCTATCTAACAATCTAGTTTTCCAAAGCAGTTAAGTACCAATACCAATTTCCCGTATAAACCATTGAACCATCACAATATGCCAGTATATCACCCAAACAAGGGTAGATCTCTCGATTCTTGGATCCCATATGATCCTCTCAATCAACTGCTCACAATGGATCCATTGGAGTGTGAATCACCACCTGGATCCCAATCCAATTGCTGACTCAACTTGCCATCAATAGGTCCTCTTAGATCCTAATGGCACCAAAACCAAATTTCATAGCCCATGCACCATGGCTCTAACTACATTATGTCCTTGGCTAAGAATGTCCTCCCAAGAATTGTATCATCAATTAGGTACCAACTCATAATATCGTGTGTGTGAATACTCACACGAGAAGCAATCCCACATGCTAGGGCGAAACTAGATCCCACTAAAGCTGTTGTGATGATCTCACATGAGACGCTCACTTATTGAGACTAGCTTGAGCCTCCAATCTAGATGGAGAGAGAAAATATCAAGATTGAATGTCTTGCCTTCCTCCTTCCTTCTTATTTTATAACTCTTTGTTGGACCTTCTCCAAGTTTCTAAAATTTACCGTCAAATATCACTGACCATAATACCTTCAGAAACTACCATCAACAAATACCTCCACATCTTCCCTAATCATTTATTAAAAATTTCCTCTTTTGTCGCTTCTCCAGGTTTCTAGAATTTATCATCAAATATTGTCGATGAGGTAAAACTGTGAATCTTGGTAACATTTTTCCTTATTTTTCAAGGTTTTCATTTTTTAGATATTCATCAACATTTTCATAATTAGAAGTCATTTTTCTTTAAAAAATATTTAGATTGACAAGTATAGTATTACTTGTAGTTCGTACTAATTTTCCATAAGTTTTTCTATTAGTACTAGTTCTCCCAACACTTATTAACTATAAAACCATAATTCTAAAAAGTGCTTCCCATTTTCACATTTTTACCAAAAAACCATCGCCAAATACCATAAATACCAGACTTCTCCTCGCTTCACACTAGAAAGGTTTATTTCATTCCTACAATCTCGTTGCCACCAATGCTAGAAGTCTATCCTAACCATTCCATATGGAAAATAAGAAAAATGACTAATACAAGAAGCAAATCTAAATCATAATATGAAGAAGGCAAGGAATACGACGGCAAAGAAAACACACAGGTCATGACATGTGCTCCCCTTGGGAAATATGGGAGATCGTGTAGATTTGTGTTGGGTTTCTATTGACTTACAGGGGTGAAGCCTTTGGCTACCTTAGTTGGCTGCTTGTTGAAGCTTTTGCCTAAGTGTTGTAGCAGTGAACCTTTAGGGTTCGGCCCAACCTTGGTTGTTGCATATTTGAAGTTGTGCTACCTTGTGATAGCAAGTCGACAGGGGCTTGCTCCAAGGCATGCCTTTGTAAACTATTGTAAAAATTCTTGAAGTATTGAAGTAATAAAATAAAGGGGAATTTGGTGTTGGGAGTTCCCCCTCCCATATTTTAAAGTTATGTACATGTTTATATTGAAGTGTTAGTCAGTTTATGTTTATGTTGTTGTTCATTTTATGAATCAAGTAGAATAAATGAAGCAAGATAATGAAAGGCTATTGCATTGAGCTTGGATAATATACTAATTACACTAATAGAGTTATCAAGTGTGTTAAGTCATGCATAGGCTAGAGGTGTAGTTCCGGTGTCAGTAAGTCTAAGTTTGTCAAGACATTAGAATGGAAACACATTGGTAATGTGCACCTCAAAAGTCTTGAGAACCTTATGATTTAAGTGTGCCACGAAGCAACACCACAGAATGTTACGAAACATTGACCCATGATGTCAGGACCTGCGGTTCGTGTGACGGGCAGGGCAACTCCACCATGCGAAGTGTGTGCGAAACATGAAACGAAATGAACCTTGGACGAGTTTAAAAGGTGTTGGGTGAGTTGAGCGGGTGGTCCCATGAGTTGGGCGGGCCGACCATCCTCCGGGCGAGACAACACATTATGAACGAGTCGGCTGGGCATTTGGTGTGGGTCGGCCGGGTGACACAACCCACCACCCGCCCGTATATATTGGAGGGCGTTTGGAGGCAAACAACCATCAATCATTCGATCAACAAGTTCAAACAAGGAGTTCTGAAGTGCATGGATGAGCCCGCATGACGGGTGGAACTCGGGTGTGAACTCGTTCAGAAATATCATTCGGACAGTCGTTCGGGAACTCATTCGGACATTTGTTCGAGAAAATCGTTCAGACAGTCGTTCGAGAACTCGTTCAGACAGTTGTTTGGGAAATCGTTCAGACGGTCGTTCAAGAACTCGTTCGGACAGTCGTTCAGGAAAATCGTTTGGACAGTCATTCGGGATACTCGTTTGGACAATTGTTCAGAAAAATCCTTCGGACAGTCATTTAGGCAGGTCGTTCAAGCAAGTCGTTCAGACAGTTGTTCAGGCAGGTCGTTCAGACAGTCGTTCAAGTAGTTCGTTCAAGCAGTTCGTTCGGACAGTCGTTCAGGCAGGTCGTTCGGACAGTCATTCAGGCAGGTCGTTTAGGTAGGTTGTTCGGACAGTCATTCAGGCAAGTCGTTTGAGAGGTCGTTCAGGCAAGACTCGGGTGAGGTCATTTGGGCGACCCGGGTGAGGTCATGTGGTGACTCGGGTGAGGTCGTTCAGACGAACCAGGTGAAGTCGTGTGGCGACCCGGGTGAAGTCGTGTGGCGACCCGGGTGAAGTCGTGTGGCAACTTGGGTGAAGTTGAATGGGTGAACGGGTGGATGTGTCGACAGGCAGCTGGGTGAGGGCGCATTGTGCACGACGAAATGGTGAATTGTTGAGATTGTGAACGAAGGTGTGTCTCGGGAAGAGGCGCTCGTGTGTGGAGACTTAGAGGCACACCCGAGTTGGGCAAACAACACGATCATGCGACGAGGTGAACAAAAGGTTGGTGAGTCGTGTGGAGGTGCTGACGAGCTAGGCAACCAAGTTTGCCAAAGTTGTGAAAAATTGGCTAAGTGTAAATTTGGGGTTTCCAAAGAATTAGCTTGTGCATTGTAAAAGTGAAGATTATACAATATATTGATATCGGGCAGACTCATATTACAGGGAGTTTCCCCTCCCTTTATACTGTTGTGCATTTCTCTTGTATAATGTTGTTGATAATGAATGTGTATGGGTGTTCATTGGTATAAAGGCACATTAATAATACTTGGTTTAGAATCACAAACTAAGTAGGAATAAGTGGTTAGGCGTAGTCCATGAGCATAAGTATTGGTGAAAGGAAAGTGTTCGGTGGTGCTGCACCTCGCCTAGCACAGTTGGAAGACCACCGTAGGCTTGGAGGTGTGACAGTTGGTATCAGAGCAGGCTAATGGTCGGGTTGATTAAGAAGTGACAGTGGAAGCAGGTACTTGCAGGTGAAGGAAGCTAGTTTCACATACAAGTGGAACAAGGGCCGGTTCATGGTTGCAGGGAACTTGGTGAAGCCGATGAATGGTGAAGGTTGGAACCGGAGGTTGTAGAGTTGGGCAAACAGTACTTCATGCTATTTCACACGATTTGGGCATTTGCTAAGGGTGGCAGTTGGGACTACGTGTGGGCAGGTATACACGGTTTGGACGTCTGTGGACCAAACGAAGTGCGAACAGGGGAAGACGTGTGACAAGGCATGGTAGGTTTGGAAGAATGCAAAGGGAAGCTCTTGCTTACCTTATACGGGCAAAAGCGGATGAAAGAGTAGAATCCCTGGATTTGAGAGAAGCTTGCAGTTTTGGAAAGGAATGTTGAAGACGAACTTCTTCAACTTGGATGGACAATGGAGCAAGGTGAAGTTGCGGATTGTACTGACAAGGAAGAGGAAGCCGTGATAGTTGAAGATGTTGTAGACATGACCGTGATCAAGGATGAACTTGAGATTGCTCAAGTTGGACCAGGATTGTGCAGTTTGCAGACATGTATGGATGAGGATAATCTCATGGAGAAACCTCATGATGATGATGTAAGTACTATTGATACTTTTGTTTCATTTGAGCATTTGGTAGATGGACCATATGCAAGGAAGAGAAAAGTTAGTTTGCCGATGCAAGGGAGCATCTTATCATGGATGACTATGATGAGACCTTGTATGGAGAAGCAAGGATTGTTGATTGTTGCAGGACTTGTTGGGGTTGTTTGTGACCTTATGGTAGAAGGTACAAAGGCCCGTGACAATGGAGGAACATGATG